>JANAVB010034420.1:19861196-20084090 GCA_029216955.1 Iris pallida
CCTTGACACGTTGTACCACGAAGTTGTGTGTCGCATGTAGAACTCGGAAGTGCGTGATTGGCTGGCCACCAGTACGTACAAGCCGTGCGATAGGAATAACCGCTAATAGAGGTTGCATGCTAGTTTGACTTAGCGGTTATAGAGTTAGCATTGGGCGGGAAGAACATGATTGGAAGTTGACTACCATCCTATCTATCATAGACTCGCTTGCTACTGAGGAACGATAGGTAGACTATATGCTATAGACTCGCTCGATACTAAGGAATAGTATATGGTGTTGTGACTTGCTACTGAGGTATTGTATCGGTATTTTCTTGACTTGACCGGGTAGTCATGCGACCATGAACTGTTCTTAAAACTGCATTCACTTAGAACGATTAGGCTACCCTTATCCGTTAGGTATGAGTACCTTTGGTTTGGGTACTTGTATCTGACCGTGGCTTGGAACAATAACTTGTCGCAGATTAGTTCGTCATATCTTGTCCTTGTTTGGTTGTAGGTGTGACTTACTAATTCGATGAGAAGGTATTGAACCTTGTTGGGGTCCGGATACCATATTGGATTCATAGCATGGAAAGATACGTCGCCGTGAATTAGTTTACCATCTCCTGTCCTTGTTTGGTTGGGGGGATGGTACGCTCGTTCAATAGGTGCGTATTGGACCATGTTATAATTCAATTGACTTATTTATTTGAGCAATATTTATTCAGTTTATATGGCATGATATTATGTGTCTTGTTACGTCCCTCTGAGGACCTGGTTATCTTCCCAGGTGTGTGCTATTGTCTTTCGCAGGTGCTTTAGCTCTAGTCGTGATCATCGCTATTTCTTCGAGGATGATTGCACTTGGATCGTCTTCGCTTCGCTCGCCAAAAATCATTTCTTTTCTCATGTATTTTTTTTTTGTTTTGTTGGTAGTAGATTTGTCTCCGCCCAACATATTGTATCAAGACAATTTATTATCATTATATGATAGCTTTTATTCATTTATTTTGTGTGGATGAGATTAGTTATGGTTCTACTGCATTTTACAGCTTATATATTCATACGAGGCTTCCATATATTGGAGTATACTTCGTATGAGTACAGCTGGCATGTCTACGTTCCTAGTCCTACGTATTTTGGGACTGGGGTGTTACATGTTTTTGTGGTGGCCCATGCAGGTCAAGATAAATTGTTTGGTTACTTTACCGTACCAAGCAAGCCTGCGAATATGATTAGAAGTTTAGGATCTCATCCACATACTTGACCTCTTTCTTGAATCTATCTACCGTTTGACTCATCAATTGCACCTTGCTTGCTTGCTTCCTTCCATCCCTATTCTTATCTTTCCTTCGTGCTTGCTAGAGATTGACCCTACTTGTTAGTTGTCCCAAAATACCATTAGTTTAATTTTTTAAGTTGGGTAGACTTCCTTATGACCTAGCAACCCCTTTGACCTAGTGACATATATTAGCAAGCTTATTTAGATCCTAGAATCTAGAGGACCTAACCCGTCTAGCCAACCAAGGACTTGGACAAGAAGACTATAGGATAATTGTATGACTTAGAATCATTCTACCTTCTTTTAATCTAGATCTCTCGTGCCTATGTTTTTACCACTTTGACTAATGTTGCAACTATAATCTAGTTTTGCAAACTCATCCATTTATCGAGTTTGTTCATGACTTATGCTATTGAGCGGCCGCTCACTAACATATTGTCTAATCAGAACCGGTGCATGATGGTCTGATCAACCGAGTGCACTTTGGTTCGCCTTTTTCATATATCAATCTACGTGGATGGGATGTAGTTGAACTTTCTTCTTAGAATTCCATCCACGACTGCCTTGACGATTCTTTGAAAAATATTCGGTCGTCCTTGAATCACGTATTCGTATTCGATAACGCCTCCTTCGAACTCTATATTGCTTTCGCCTTCACCTATTTTAGGAGGACGAAGGCGTTATACTAGAACTTTCTCTAGCCTTCCTATCGGCTATGACCATTCTTACTCGATGTTGCTATATCTTCATCCTAAACTACTCGACTCTATCAAAACCCTCTAATCGCTTAATTAAAGCGAATCTATTTCGTTCTCTTAATCGTGACCCTCATTCATTACCCGTGACCATACCGTATTATTTTTCTATAATCTAGATCGCGATTCTTACGGCATGATTTTGTTATCGATTGTTCCACATCGATGCCCCCTTGTGTCCTCTCACCCCCTACTAATTCTTAATTTCGAGGACGAAATTCTTTTAAGTTGGGTAGGATGTAAAACCCCTAAATTTCTACTATTTTTTTATTATTAAATTTGGTATCGATTTAAAATTTTGTATTGTACGTCGCGTAGTCGTATTGTACGTCGCGCACGACGTTTTATTTTTCGTAATTGCTCGACGAGTGCGAATATGTGCGAGCGTACATATTTTAGAAAAATATTTTTCTCTATTTTCTTATACACTTTCAAAATATTATATAAATATTCTTGCTATAAAAAGCCTTTTGTTTCTAAAAGTTATTAATAATAAATAATATTTTTGTATACTAGAAAAGCCTAATTATGTAAAGAATATTTTTGCATACATATATTTCGTAATTATTTATTGGTCTATTTTAAATAAAAGTATAATTTTCGAGATTTATTAATATTAATATTTTATTGTTCAAAAAGATATTTAAAAATATTTGTTATTTCGAAATTATTATTATTGGTATTTTGAAAAATATATTTGGAAGTTATTGTGGCCATTTAAATCTTGATTTAAATTTATATATTTATTTAAATAGTTAAATAATTGAAATTGATTTATTGATTTGATTTTAAACTAAGAGAATTAAATTAGATTTAATTGGATTTGGATTGGATTTGATTTGATTGATTTTAATTAAATAGATGATTTATCTACTTGGATTTTAAATATTCCTAGTCCACATCTAAGTGGAAATTCCCACATCCTATTAATAGGCAGGTACTCCTCCACATTATTCATCCACAAATTCTCCACAACCAAATAAGTGAATCGTGTCCGTGTCCCCTCCCCATCTTATTCCATATTACATCTACATTATCTTCTTCCTCGTGTCGGACACACCCCGACATCATCAAATCCCTAATCCCTAACCCTAAACTTTCTCGGCCGCGCCTCCACGGCTGGCCACCTTGCTGCTGCCCTATCCCGTGGACGCCAGCACGCCCCAACCACCACCAGCATCACCTTCACCATAGCCACTCTTCCTCCGCGCCTGTGACCACGTCGCCACCATGATCCACAACCCCCTGGTCGAGCCAATCCCAGCCATCCCCGGCCGACTCCTCTGTTCCAACCGATCCTCACCACCACCCTCACCTCTGTCACCACGGCCCCGGGCCGGAAACCCGCTGCCATCACCACCACAGCCTGGCCAACACCGGCCAACTCCCAGCCCACCACCACCGCTGCCGACACCGACCCGAACACCTCTCCCCGACACCACCACAGTCCAACACCCATCACCACCACCGCCCCCATCAAAACCAAACCCCAAATAAATAAATAAATAAATCCAAAACCTAACCTGACCTAGCCGCCGGAGGGCCGATCGATCCCAGCCGAGCCGTCGAACCCTCGCGCCGCCTCAGGTCCGCGCCACCCATTCCGGCCATCTCCGCGGCCTCCGAGCAGAGCGTCCCCGGAGCCCCTTGTTTTCACCCCAGCGGTGATCCTCGGCCGCGCCGCCCTCTCCGGTCGGCCAGCACCCCGGACCCGCCGCCTCCCGCTCTTCCCCACATCATCCCCCGCGCCGCTCCCAAGCTCAGCCGCCCGCCTCTGATCGCCACCCCTCTCCGCTTTTCTCCGCTTCCCTCAGCCTCTCCCCCAACTCCGATCCTCCCCTTCCCGAGCTTCCTCCGCCGGCCGAGTCCGACGAAAACCACCCAAAACCCACGCTCCATCCGCCATTCTCCTTCCCCTTCTGTTTCTTTCGATTTTTTTTCTTTTTTTGCACCCCTCTTTCTCTCTCGAAAGGAATGGCTGATATTTCATTATTATTATTATTATTATTATTATTAATTATTATCATTATCATTATTATTATATTATATTATTATTATTATTATCATTATTATTATTATTATTAATATTTTACCACCAAATAATTGTATCATATTAAATTATTCTGTAAGTAGCTTTATATCTTGTTGTTTTATTATTGTTATGGTTATTATTCTAAATATCATATACATGCTTGTAAGTATATATTAAATTTTTTATCATTACTAAAAGGCTATTTTTATTATTTTATGACTGTAATATTTTATATCTAAGTAAAAATGATTTCGTGATTTTTCCTATTTATCTAAAACTATTTTTATTAATAAAATATAGTTTCTACCTAAATTGTAAACTTAAGAGTTTTCTGTGAACACAGTTTCTTTTATATTTTAGTATTTATCTAAACACTATTTTTAACTTACAAAAATATAAGTTCTCATAAATTTTCTTAAAATCATATATATTATTTATCTAAATTCTATCGATCAATCTCATGTCCAAGACTAAGCCCAATCCTCCTATCCATTGCCAATTCTGTCATTCTCCTGTCCACCCTAACTAAATTGA
Source organism: Iris pallida (assembly GCA_029216955.1). NCBI lineage: Eukaryota > Viridiplantae > Streptophyta > Magnoliopsida > Asparagales > Iridaceae > Iris > Iris pallida. The sequence goes on from JANAVB010034420.1 coordinate 19,865,782, forward strand.
CCGTCCTAGACTCGATAGAACCATCTGTACCATCAACAGAGGTCCCCTTGTGTAGTTATTACACCAAAGTCGTAGTTCATGCCACCATGATTATCGTAGCACACCAGGCGCTCTACCAGGCAAGACACCTTGCCATTTGCTGTTTAATTATTTTAGCTCATATTTCATGCATGTTCATTATTTTTCTTTATGCAAAATAAACTGTGATACATGGAATAACCTGTTAGAATTTACTGTTCAGTTTCTTGCTATGTATTATTTTGACACATTAAACCTAGATTTAAGGGACCACCTTTGTGTGTCACATTCATGGCCTTGACACGTTGTACTACGAAGTTGTGTGTCGCATATAGAACTCGGAAGTACGTGATTGGCTGGCAACAAGTACGTACAAGCCGTGCGATAGGAATAACCGCTAATAGAGGTTGCATGCTAGTTTGATTTAGCGGTTATAGAGTTAGCATTGGGCGGGAAGAACATGATTGGAAGTTGACTACCACCCTATCTATCGTAGACTCGCTCGCGACTGAGGAACGATAGGTAGACTATATGCTATAGACTCGCTCGATACTGAGGAATAGTATATGGTGTTGTGACTCGCTACTGAGGTACTGTATCGATATTTTTTTGACTTGACCGGGTTGTCATGCGACCATGAACTGTTCTTAAAACTGCATTCACTTAGAACGATTAGGTTACCCTTATCCGTTAGGTATGATTACCTTTGGTTTGGGTACTTGTATCTGACCGTGGCTTGGAACAATAACTTGTTGCGGATTAGTTCGTCACATCTTGTCCTTGTTTGGTTGTAGGTGTGACTTACTACTTCGATGAGAAGGTATTGAACCTTGTTGGGGTCCGGATACCATATTGGATTCATAGCATGGAAAGATACGTCGCCGTGAATTAGTTTACCATCTTCTGTCCTTGTTTGGTTGGGGGGATGGTACGCTCGTTCAATAGGAGCGTATTGGACCATGTTATAATTCAATTGACTTATTTATTTGAGCAATATTTATTCAGTTTATATGGCATGATATTATGTGTCTTGTTACGTCCCTCTGAGGACCTGGTTATCTCCCCAGGTGTGTGCTATTGTCTTTCGCAGGTGCTTTAGCTCTAGTCGTGATCATCGCTATTTCTTCGAGGATGATTGCACTTGGATCGTCTTCGCTTCGCTCGCCAAAAATCATTTTTTTTCTCATGTATTTTTTTTCTTGTTTTGTTGGTAGTGGATTTGTCTCCGCCCAACATATTGTATCATGACAATTCATTATCATTATATGATATCTTTTATTCATTTATTTTGTGTGGATGAGATTAGTTATGGTTCTACTGCATTTTACAGCTTATGTATTCATACGAGACTTCCATATATTGGAGTATACTTCGTATGAGTACACCTGGCATGTCTACGTTCCTAGTCCTACGTATTTTGGGACTGGGGCGTTACATTTTTTTGTGGTGGCCCATGCAGGTCAAGATAAATTGTTTGGTTACTTTACCGTACCAAGCAAGCCTGCGAATATGATTAGAAGTTTAGGATCTCATCCACATACTTGACCTCTTCCTTGAATCTATCTACCGTTTGACTCATCAATTGCACCTTGCTTGCTTCCTTCCATCCCTATTCTTATCTTCCCTTCGTGCTTGCTAGAGATTGACCCTACTAGTTAGTTGTCCCAAAACACCATTAGTTTAATTTTTTAAGTTGGGTAGACTACCTTATGACCTAGCAACCTCTTTGACCTAGTGACATATATTAACAAGCTTATTTAGATCCTAGAATCTAGAGGACCTAACCCGTCTAGCCAACCAAGGACTTGGACAAGAAGACTATAGGATAATTGTATGACTTAGAATCATTCTACCTTCTTTTAATCTAGATCTCTCGTGCCTATGTTTTTACCACTTTGACTAATGTTGCAACTATAATCTAGTCTTGCAAACTCATCCATTTATCGAGTTTGTTCATGACTTATGCTATTGAGCGGCCGCTCACTAACATATTGTCTAATCAGAACCGGTGCATGATGGTCTGATCAACCGAGTGCACTTTGGTTCGCCTTTTTCATATATCAATCTACGTGGATGGGATGTAGTTGAACTTTTCCCTTAGAATTCCATCTACGACTGCCTTGACGATTCTTTGAAAAATATTCGGTCGTCCTTGAATCACGTATTCGTATTCGATAACGCCTCCTTCGAACTCTATATTGCTTTCGCCTTCACCTATTTTAGGAGGACGAAGGCGTTATACTAGAACTTTCTCTAGCCTTCCTATCGGCTATGACCATTCTTACTCGATGTTGCTATATCTTCATCCTAAACTACTCGACTCTATCAAAACCCTCTAATCGCTTAATTAAAGCGAATCTATTTCGTTCTCTTAATCGTGACCCTCATTCATTACCCGTGACCATACCGTATTATTTTTCTATAATCTAGATCGCGATTCTTACGGCATGATTTTGTTATCGATTGTTCCCCATCGATACCCCCTTGTGTCCTCTCACCCCCTACTAATTCTTAATTTCGAGGACGAAATTCTTTTAAGTTGGGTAGGATGTAAAACCCCTAAATTTCTACTATTTTTTTATTATTAAATTTGGTATCGATTTAAAATTTTATATTGTACGTCGCGTAGTCGTATTGTACGTCGCGCACGATGTTTTATTTTTCGTAATTGCTCGACGAGTGCGAATATGTACGAGCGTACATATTTTAGAAAAATATTTTTCTCTATTTTCTTATACACTTTCAAAATATTATATAAATATTCTTGCTATAAAAAGCCTTTTGTTTCTAAAAGTTATTAATAATAAATAATATTTTTGTATACTAGAAAAGCCTAATTATGTAAAGAATATTTTTGCATACATATATTTCGTAATTATTTATTGGTCTATTTTAAATAAAAGTATAATTTTCGAGATTTATTAATATTAATATTTTATTGTTCAAAAAGATATTTAAAAATATTTATTATTTCGAAATTATTATTATTGGTATTTTGAAAAATATATTTGGAAGTTATTGTGGCCATTTAAATCTTGATTTGAATTTATGTATTTATTTAAATAGTTAAATAATTGAAATTGATTTATTGATTTGATTTTAAACTAAGAGAATTAAATTAGATTTAATTGGATTTGGATTGGATTTGATTTGATTGATTTTAATTAAATAGATGATTTATCTACTTGGGTTTTAAATATCCCTAGTCCATATCTAAGTGGGAATTCCCACATCCTATAAATAGGCAGATACTCCTCCACATTATTCATCCACAAATTCTCCACAACCAAATAAGTGCATAGTGTCCGTATCCCCTCCCCATCTTATTCCATATTACATCTATATTATCTTCTTCCTCGTGTCGGACATACCCCGACATCATCAAATCCCTAATCCCTAACCCTAAACTTTCCCGGCCGCACCTCCACGGCTGGCCACCTTGCTGCTGCCCTGTCCCGTGGACGCCAGCACGCCCCAACCACCACCAGCATCACCTTCACTATAGCCACTCTTCCTCCGCGCCTGTGACCACGTCGCCACCATGATCCACAACCCCCTGGTCGAGCCAATCCCAGCCATCCCCGGCCGACTCCTCTGTTCCAACCGATCCTCACCACCACCCTCACCTCTGTCACCACGGCCCCGGGCCGGAAACCCGCTGCCATCACCACCACAGCCTGGCCAACTCAGGCCAACTCCCAGCCCACCACCACCGCTGTAGACACCGACCCGAACACCTCTCCCCGACACCACCACAGTCCAACACCCATCACCACCACCGCCCCCATCAAAACCAAACCCCAAATAAATAAATAAATAAATCCAAAACCTAACCTGACCTAGCCGCCGGAGGACCGATCGATCCCAGCCGAGCCGTCGAACCCTCGCGCCGCCTCAGGTCCGCGCCACCCATTCCGGCCATCTTCGCGGCCTCCGAGCAGAGCGTCCCCGGAGCCCCTTGTTTTCACCCCAGCGGTGATCCTCGGCCGCGCCGCCCTCTCCGGTCGGCCAGCACCCCGGACCCGCCGCCTCCCGCTCTTCCCCACATCATCCTCCGTGCCGCTCCCAAGCTCAGCCGCCCGCCTCTGATCGCCACCCCTCTCCACTTTTCTCCGCTTCCCTCAGCCTCTCCCCCAACTTCGATCCTCCCCTTCCCGAGCTTCCCCCGCCGGCCGAGTCCGACGAAAACCACCCAAAACCCACGCTCCATCCGCCATTCTCCTTCCCCTTCTGTTTCTTTCGATTTTTTTTTCTTTTTTTGCACCCCTCTTTCTCTCTCGAAAGGAATGGCTGATATTTCATTATTATTATTATTATTATTATTATTATTATTATTATTATTATTAATTATTATTATTATCATTATTATTATATTATATTATTATTATTATTATCATTATTATTATTATTATTAATATTTTACCACCAAATAATTGTATCATATTAAATTATTCTGTAAGTAGCTTTATATCTTGTTGTTTTATTATTGTTATGGTTATTATTCTAAATATCATATACATGCTTGTAAGTATATATTAGATATTTTTATCATTACTAAAAGGCTATTTTTATTATTTTATGACTGTAATATTTTATATCTAAGTAAAAATGATTTTGTGATTTTTCCTATTTATCTAAAACTATTTTTATTAATAAAATATAGTTTCTACCTAAATTGTAAACTTAAGAGTTTTCTGTGAACACAGTTTCTTTTATATTTTAGTATTTATCTAAACACTATTTTTAACTTACAAAAATATAAGTTCTCATAAATTTTCTTAAAATCATATATATTATTTATCTAAATTCTATCGATCAATCTCATGTCCAAGACTAAGCCCAATCCTCCTATCCATTGCCAATTCTGTCATTCTCCTGTCCACCCTAACTAAATTGACCGTCCTAGACTCGATAGAACCATCCGTACCATCAACAGAGGTCCCCTTGTGTAGTTATTACACCAAAGTCGCAGTTCATGCCACCATGATTATCGCAGCACACCAGGCGCTCTACCAGGCAAGACACCTTGCCATTTGCTGTTTAATTATTTTAGCTCATATTTCATGCATGTTCATTATTTTTCTTTATGCAAAATAAACTGTGCTACATGGCATAACCTGTTAGAATTTACTGTTCAGTTTCTTGCTATGTATTATTTTGACACATTAAACCTAGATTTAAGGGACCACCTTTGTGTGTCACATTCATGGCCTTGACACGTTATACCACGAAGTTGTGTGTCGCATGTAGAACTCGAAAGTGCGTGATTGGCTGGCAACAAGTACGTACAAGCCGTGCGATAGGAATAACCGCTAATAGAGGTTGCATGCTAGTTTGACTTAGCGGTTATAGAGTTAGCATTGGGCGGGAAGAACATGATTGGAAGTTGACTACCACCCTATCTATCGTAGACTCGCTCGCTACTGAGGAACGATAGGTAGACTATATGCTATAGACTCGCTCGATACTGAGAAATAGTATATGGTGTTGTGACTCGCTACTGAGGTACTGTATCGGTATTTTCTTGACTTGACCGGGTAGTCATGCGACCATGAACTGTTCTTAAAACTGCATTCACTTAGAACGATTAGGCTACCCTTATCCGTTAGGTATGAGTACCTTTGGTTTGGGTACTTGTATCTGACCGTGGCTTGGAACAATAACTTGTCGCGGATTAGTTCGTCACATCTTGTCCTTGTTTGGTTGTAGGTGTGACTTACTACTTCGATGAGAAGGTATTGAACCTTGTTGGGGTTCGGATACCATATTGGATTCATAGCATGGAAAGATACGTCGCCGTGAATTAGTTTACCATCTCCTGTCCTTGTTTGGTTGGGGGGATGGTACGCTTGTTCAATAGGTGCGTATTGGACCATGTTATAATTCAATTGACTTATTTATTTGAGCAATATTTATTCAGTTTATATGGCATGATATTATGTGTCTTGTTACATCCCTCTGAGGACCTGGTTATCTCCCCAGGTGTGTGCTATTATCTTTCGCAGGTGCTTTAGCTCTAGTCGTGATCATCGCTATTCTTCGAGGATGATTGCACTTGGATGGTCTTCGCTTCGCTCGCCAAAAATTATTTCTTTTCTCATGTATTTTTTTTCTTGTTTTGTTGGTAGTGGATTTGTCTCCGTCCAACATATTGTATCAAGACAATTTATTATCATTATATGATATCTTTTATTCATTTATTTTGTGTGGATGAGATTAGTTATGGTTCTACTGTATTTTACAACTTATGTAACGAGGCTTCCATATATTGGATTATACTTCGTATGAGTACAGCTGGCATGTCTACGTTCCTAGTCCTACGTATTTTGGGACTGGGGCGTTACAATGAGACTCAAAATTTTTGTCATACTAGTAAGCAAGGCTACGATAATCATAGAGTCCCCAACTAAGGTACATACCTCTAGAATCATGGTATTTAAAATTTTTGTATTGCCGCATGCATGGCCGCGAAAATCTTAAATTCCCACACCCGAGAAATACGTCCAAAATCAGACTATATGTCCTTACTATGCTAGCTAAAATGACTGTAGAATATTCTAAATTCCATAACTGAGGCGACCTAGCCCATATGACTTATATTGGAAAAATCAACATCAAATCAACCCAGAATACTAAGAATCAAATTTATCGACGAACGAGGAGGTAGACAAAATCGTCTGAATTGAATTTCAAGATAGTTATTATAAGGCAAAAGTGGGAATGGAATCGAGAAGAACAGAACCTACAAGTATCCCTCCTACTACCTGTGCATCTTCAACTGTCATGGCGAAAGCTCGGCCCTGCTGGCCTGCTGCTGATGCTGGACAAACCTCTGCTGCTGAGTCTGCAATGGTGGTCCCCTCTGCTGTCCTATCGGAGCCCTAGCTCCTGCTGCTGCCTTAGTCAATGGTATCTGGTTCTTGGCACACTCCCTACACTGATGCTCCGCTGAACCACAAAGTAAACACTTGCCTAGTCTCTTCTTGCACTCATTCCATCCATGACCCGGCTTCTGGCAGAAAGTATAACTAATGGCCTGCTGTCTGGGTGCCTGTTGGTATAGTCTGTCCCTGGTCCTGAAACTGCTGCTGAATAGGCCTCTGCTGCTGCTGCTGAATCTGTACGTGAGGCCTCTTGGCCTGGCCTCCGCTGCTGCTGGCTCCATGAGCATCTCGTCTCCTCTTGAGCTTCAGCTCAAGATCATCCTCTGTTGCTAGGGAACCCACCAGAATCTCCTCAAAAGTGGCACTCCGGTCACTCTTGGTCAAGGACTTGAACTCCTTGACTAACCCCTTCCGGAATCTCCGGGCCTTCGCTGTCTCACTGAGTCCCTCAATAAATCTGCCTAAATGGCAGAACTCCCCAGCGTACTCATCGACAGTCTGACTGCCCTGAACTAAGCTCTCAAACTGCGACTCCAGGGCACCAAGAGCTGTGTCAGAAAAAAACTTCTCCTTGAACAGCTTCTTGAAGGCTGCCCAAGTCTGTCCCTCTGTACCGACCCTCGGGTCCATCTGGTACCATGTGCGGGCCAGGTCCTGCATCTGACTACCTGCCGCCTCAATCTGCAGTCGTACTGGAATCTCCGCCAGCCGAAATATCTCCTTGATGTGCTCTATCCAGTCATCAGCATAAAGAATCTCCTCTGTGCCGCGGAAGTCCCGTGGACGCATCTTCTATAACTCCTGGATCCCTGGTGTCTTCGGCTGATACTGTCACGACCCGCATCCGGTTTTTGGATACGAAGCGTGTCCAAGCCCAGCTACGCATCGAGAGGACTCCAGCCCGACTCGAGTACATATAAGCTGTCAGGGTCATGGGCATCATGTCTAATCTAAACTATATCTCAATCCACTGGAATCATATAAAACAAGAATGAACAAGTATGGGTCGTGGTCTGCAGCCCACTAGCATATATGTTCGATTAGACTCTAAGAAATGATATGAGTCTATAAATGTAACTAACAAGAAAAGTATATCATGATAAGGAACATAAGGCACGAGCGGATAATAAACACAATAACGGTACATGAATCCTGCAAGAACCGCAAATCCTCCGCCATCCAGAACTACTAGCTAACTCCATGCAATCGCTAAACCTGAGGAGATCATCAGGTCCTCAGAGGACATAGCAAGATACATAATATACATGCCTATCTAACAGTTTTATCATGCGCAAGGAAATAAACAAGAAAGAACAAGGACAAGACAAATGACTACGAACACAAACACGAACACGAATACGAACACTAGAACAACTACGTATAAATGAACTGCCGGATGAACGAATACACGAGATCAATGGAAGAACCAAACCCTCATCCCGAGTGTGGACTCACGGGTTTGAACTAAACACTAACCCTCGTCCCGAGTGTGGACTCTCTGGTTAGTACTAACCCTCGTCCCGAGTGTGGACTCTCTGGTTAGTTCACGGCAAGGCACCCTCGTCCCGAGTGTGGACTCTCTGGTGCAAATAATCGACATCCTAGTCCCTAGCATGGACTCACGGATTTAAACACCCTCGTCCCGAGCGTGGACTCTCTGGTGCAAATAATCGACATCCTAGTCCCTAGCGTGGACTCACGGATGTAAACACCCTCGTCCCGAGCGTGGACTATCTGGTGCAAGTCAAGTCAAGTCAAGTCTACACCCTCGTCCCGAGCGTGGACTCTCTGGTGCAAATAATCGACATCCTAGTCCCTAGCGTGGACTCACGGATGTAAACAGATCAAGAAAAACACCCTCGTCCCGTGTGTGGACTCTCTGGTGCCAAGGACACAATGTCAAGGATTTAGCAGTTCACTTACACGTACTCGTTCTATGACACGACTCAAGCAAGGTACTGACGAGAACTCCAAATATGAAACACAAGGACAAAACATGAACATGGCTATAAACAATAAAAATAACTCCACAGAAATAACACGAAAAGCACATGTCCATAAACAATCAAATGACTGAAAAATGAAAGAAAATGCATGTAAGTAAAACTGTAGAGGAAGGCAAGGTATACTTGCCTGGAGCTTGCACGAAGATCCAATAATATATAGTCAACTGATAATCCATAATGTCCAAGTCACCACAACTGTCTCCGAAAGCTGAAACAAACATTGCCAACAGTCTCAGAATAGTCAAATTAGCTAGGATTGCCTGTCCTTAAGTCCAATTCTGGACACAGGGGCAAAACGGTAATTTCAGGCAAAAACGGTGTCGCCGTTGGACCCGTTTTGCACCGAAAAGCGTGCCAAAGTCAATGGTCTCTAAAGTCGTCAAACTATATGTCTACGGATCCGGTTTTCCGATACGAACCCAACCGTATGTCCAAAGTTGGATTCCGGCAGGCCGTGCACAAAATCACCCGTTGAGTCGGATCGTGGGGCCCGCGAAACGACGATTTTGTCAACTGTCTCAGAATCGGACCAAACTTGGCATACAGGACCAGAAAAATGATACGGTTCTGCTGGCACAAGTTTCGTCTCGATCTGACGAGCGTGCACAAAGTAATTGGAGAATTTGCAAAGTGCACGATACGGTAAATTTCGACGGATACGCTTCAAATTCGTTGCGCACACGCGACCAATTTGAATTCCGTCAAAGCCCACATGACCACAAAGCCGTTACGCAGCTTTCGATGCCTTCGGTTCGCGACCACGTCGCCCGGAATGGCGGAACGCACGTCGTGTGGATAAATTTTCAAGTTTTGAAAACAGATTTTTGGGAAACTTTGGGATTCGATTTCTCGACGCGTAGTCGATGATTTCCAAATCCACAAAAAGGGTCGTGAAGCCCTACATGTTATCTAAAAGTGTGTTCAAATAGAATTTCTAATCTGGTATTAGATTGATCGAAAACGATCTCCAAACATGGATGGTTGGACTGCTATAAACTCTGTTTTGGAATAGATTTTGTGTCAATCTTTGGGCTCGGTCCGTGACGCGTGTCGTGCAACGTAAATCGAACTAATATGATCGAAATGAAGATGGTTAGGTTAGAAGCATACCAAAGAAAACGGCTCGATGATTAGTCGAGCGTGCGCGAAGAAAACACGCGACGAATTTGCCTCGGCGGACTGCACTTGCTGTCGCTGCGTTTCAGTTTTCACGCGCGCGTGCGCGCACCCGCGCGGCCGTGGCCGTGCGCGGCGGCGCCGTCGGCGGTTGGGCCGCCCAGGGCAGGGGTGGTGGCGTGTGGTTTGCAAGGGTTTCGTTAGGGTTTTAGTTCGTCGAAGGAAACTCCCTCCCTATCTATGTATACATCGCGTAGCCGCTCGGGTTGGGCTGAGCAATGCTCGGGTTCGAGTATTATGGGGAAGGGCTGTTGCTCTGTTACTGAATGTGAGCGCGCGTGTGGGTTGGGCTTGGGATATTCAGGCTGAGGGGTGTTTGGGCTCATTCTCCTTTGTATATTAATTATGATAATAATAACACAATAAATCAGGGTTTGTTACAGGAAACTCCCACAAAAGTTTGGATCATGAATCAATGCTCAATGGGAGAAAACCATGGAAGCCACCTTGAGAGCATCATTGGGCCAAAAAGGAGATTCTGCAAACAAACATTAAGGCTCGGTAGGATTTGTACAAATAGACCCTAGTTTTGATATACATGATGTTGTGTCATTTTAAACATGAAATCAACTAAGACTATAGTTTATAAGTCTTATCCTAAACAGAAAGCTGTAATCTATCAGTGTTTTAACAAATAACTTCAACTTACAGACCTAGTCAAATTACATTTTTTTAGCAACAGTGCAAATGCACATGTAGTCAAGAGCACATAACATCAAATAAGAAATGATCTAATAACTTCCATTTCCAAGTGCTTATACGGCTTCACTCGTATCTTCCAACAGAACCAACCAAATCTGACACCAATACTGCCACCAACTTCAATGCAAACTTATCTTTTGAATTTCTATTCATCACTATAACATGTTACCATGTATCTATAAAATTAGACTGTAATTAAATATCATTATTTTCGACAGAAGCTATATATATATATATATATATATATATATATAAATATATATATATATATATATATATATATATATATATATATATATATATATATATATATATATATATATATATATATATATATATATTACAAATACCTTCACCTATACATATATATTATTATGTATACGTACACATACACAATACGCAATATTTAATATATTATATTTATGCATAAATTATAAATCACATGATAACAATTTAATATAACCATCAATTATAATCAATAAAATAATATTAAATAACAACCCAATAAAATAATAATAATGGTAATAATGATAACAAAATTTAATAAACCAAGGATGGTGTATATACCATTTTACACCCTCCAATAATCCCAGAAAATGTACAAGGCCTATTTTATACAAATATTATTGAATATCCACTAATAACAATATTTATAATATTTAATTAAGAATATTTAGGAATATTTATTAGATCACTAAAATGGAATAGGACACAATCATACTAAAATGCATCAACACGAATGTCACTAGACGTACCACATGACTACATGGGCTTGGCTCAGTTCGGGTCCAATCCTGGCTAAAATGGTATAACCGGGTCTCCTAAACGTCAAATAACAATAATAATTAATAATTAAATTATTCATAATGGTCATGTCACAACTTGGCCTGGTTTTCTTAGTTAGGATGTCACTATGGCTAGGTTTCCCCCGGCATGGCTAGTACACTAGTCAAGTCACACTGCTCCATCTCCCGTGCCACAAATCCTAGTCGTCTAGTACTTCAAAACTCAACTATGGCTAGAGTCATCTACCGTAATATTTAACAAAATAATTATTTATAAAAATCGTAAAATCTCCATTTAAATCAAATAAATAAAATAAAAAAAATATTTCAAAATTTTTCGGAAAGGGGAGCTACAGATACTGCTGTATCTGGAATGAGCAGACTGCTGCTGCTGGGCCTCCACCATCCTCTGGAAGAAGGCGAACAACTGCGCTGCGTCAACCGATCCTGAAGACGGCTGCTACTGGAAGAAATCAGGAATGACGGGGAAGGTCTCTGTACAGGCGGAGGTGCACCCCCGAATGCGGCAGAAACTCCAACATGAGAAGGTACCACGGGAACTGCCTGACCAGGCTGAGTCGGACGTGAGGTGGCAAACCTCTCAGCAGTATCCCTCTGGCCGGAGCGATGGGATCGTGTCTGCACCATCCTGGAGACAGATCAAATAAAAAGAAAATTACTGAGAATGAATCGATAATGTCAAAGGAGGACAGTTTATTTCAAAGGAAGACAATAAAGCAACAAGAATTTTAGATGACGGAATCAGATAAGTTTTCCTAGGTATGATTGAGTACCTTCAAAACTATATCCTATATCCTATTGCAGGCTGTAGTGATACTCTACTTCGAATACCACTACATAACTCGACCTGCATGGGCCACCACTAAAAACGTGTCACGACCCGCACCCAGTGTAGGGGCACGAGAAGTGGGTACGTCCAGCCTACGCCGCATTATCGGCGATAGAACGCTGTCCTAGGTCACATACATCTAACAATTATAAGGTACCTGTACAGTATATACACTCCAAACGGAAGACAATACAGAAATGTACATCTCAATCACAACTAAGGTAGAAGTACGATAAGATAGATAGATAGATAGATAGATAGATAGATAGATAGATAGATAATGAAAATCACCCAATAAAATAGAACATGAGAAGAAGTCTAAGTGTCTAAGATAACATCTCCACAAAAATCCAGAATAACAACAAGATCCCAAATAGAAACATAAATATATCCAAATGAGACAAGACATCAAAATAAGATAGAAGTCTAAGCTAACTAGCCTAAACTATAGGGTGACATCCTCTACTGCTGATGGATCCTGCTGAAGGTCCAAGTCGCAGGTGTCATCTATGGCAGCTCCATAATAGGTAGGGCAAAGGTCCTTGTCATTCTCTGTAATATTTTCAACAGGTCCAGTCAGGACAGGAACGAGCACAAAATCTCAACAGTTCATATCAAGACAGGAATATAAAGCATGCAATAGAGTAAAATACATAAAACGCTAAAAAAAGTACATGTAGTAAAAGAGAGAGAACTATAATGTTAATAGCTACTATAAGTAGAGAACTATCAGTGACTAGTGATGTAGAGTACAAGATAGACATGTGAACGACTTGAATTTGCACATGATTACACTAAAGAGTTTGTATAATGATTACACTACTTTGGAATTGTTTACATGACTGCTTCTACTCCCCCGTACCCCAATCAATACACAAGGATCCAGACAAGTTATGTTATTGTACAATATTTCACATGAGGGCCCATAAATGGGTGCACATGAAGGTATACATGAGGGCTCTGTGAGCATGAGAGTACATCAATCACAAGAGTATACATGAATAGTAAAAGCACAGGAGTACATGATGAAGGTGAAATGCACATGACATGATGTACCCGATGCTCTCGAGGGGGATAACATCTCAATGTAAAGATCCATATAGTACTAATCCGTGTTAACAACGTGACAGCATCAAGTAAAGTAATCTAGAGCAAGAATATAAATCCTAACAAGTATGAAATGATCAGAGAATGTACTCGCCTGATATCCTGTATGTCCGATGAGTATAGATGTCCAAACAGAGTAGATGAGTCCTATTTAGAGCAACACAGGCCACAACATGTCCAGAATGGAAATATTGAACTTTATAATGCATACTATATGATTTCTAGGTCATTCTAGGCTAAAGTCAACACTTGGTCATCTTTAGTCAACTCTAGTCAATTCTAGGTTATTTAGTCTAGGTTTAGTCAAACTAGGCCTAGCCAAACCTATGCCAAAACTCTATGAACCAAAACCAATACCAATACCATATCAAATATCCTATATACAATTCAATATATACAAGTATATTTATAAATCAAATATATATATAGGTACTATATATAAATACACATACATTAGGAGAAAGGAATGTAGGCAAAATATTGTGTGTGTGAACTGAGTGTACAGGTAAAAGGCTAATAGGTAACCTCAAGTGAATACGAACTATCATTAACATCAAGCCTAAGTAACATTTACTTAAACACACATATATATACATATAGTGAGAGATAATAAAGTGTGTGAGTGTGGACAATGAGTGGTGTGTCTGTGTACAGGCAAGAGAGTGATAGGGTGTGTGTGTGTGTGGACAGTGAGTGGTGTGTGTATGTACAGGCAAGAGAGTAATAGGGTGTGTGTGTGTGTGTGTGGACAGTGAGTGGTGTGTGTGTGTCTTAGTGTATCAGATAAGTGATGCAATGATTAGTGCAATGCAGTGAGGTGATCTCGAGTTCACAGGGTAATCAAGTTCAGGTTAACATATAACAATCTCAGATTTATCTCAGGAATCTTAGGTTAATCACATACAACCTAAACACGTGGTCAAGACAATGGCTAAGCTGCCAACCAAGCTACTATTATGGCCTGCTGCTACGGTAACAATGCCATACCAAGCCAACCAAGACCAATCCAATTCAACTTCTCTCTTGCTGCCATGGCCTGCAAACAACTGCTAAGCCAAGCCATGACAGGCCAATCAACATACTCACTCAATTAAACCTCAGTATTCATCTTCCAACCCAACATCTGAATTCAATCTCAGGATAAATCAAACCTCACCACATCTATTCCTCACTCACAATTGAACCCAAAGCCAAGCCATGACAGGCCAGGGCAAGCTAGGCCAAGCCTGCACTACTGCTGTTGTAGGCCAGCAAGGCTAAGCAAGCTCTGGCAAGCCAAGGCAAGGAAATCCAGAGACTGATACAATATCTAAGATGATTGTTGTATACTTCTCATATACTGATAAAGAACTAAGGTCTGAACCATATCCTCAATTCTCAACTTCAAATCAACAACTAAAGATACAAACTTGTATTCCCACACTCATACAATATACATATGTAAACTATATATAACATAGAGACACATCTAAGTATAACCTAATATCACATTTCAAATCCATGATCTCATCTCAGTTAACATTCAACATATATGCATCATGTATATATCCACACTAAAACTGGAATTTCCCAAATCCTACTGAATTATGCAACCTACATATCAGTATTAAATCCCAGGTGAACATATGTACTCATTCGAAAACACACTATATGTATCAGAAAAATCCATTTTCGAACCCAAAATCATTTGAAAACCTAAACAAACCATTCATGTCTCAGGGGGTCACGTGTCAACATGGGGGGGTCAGTGTGTGTGCACTGTGTCCATACAGTGGACACGAAGTGTCCAAAATAGTGTCAGGACATGTGCACATATCAGCCTCGTGCACACATGTCGAGAGCACTAGGACACAACACACGATACTAGAGGTCTCGTGCATGTGTCCCTAGGTAGGCTAGGTATAGGTCTACGTGTTCGACACACTGACACGAGTCCACGTGTCGTCGTGTCCAAGATACAAAAACGTATCAGTGAGCAAAATCAACAGTGCACTATGCAGTATAGAATCAGTGCAGCTCGTTTTTTTTGCCCGACACGACACGAATCAATATGAGACTTGGGGGACACGACATCAGTCGTGTCCCCGACCTACGTGTCAAGTTACACGTGTTCTCGTGTGCTATATAAAGAGATAAGGGTATCGGGCAGCAGGGCATGCGTGCGACTGCGTCGTACAGCGTGTCCAGTCCAGATTTGGACACGGATACGAGGTAAAATGTGTTCAGAGGTAAAGATTCATGATCCCTACATATAGGGCTACAATCCTATTCAAAAGAATTCAAAATAATTGAAATAAATTCCAATGAGGCATTTCATCAAACACCTATGCACACACGCTGATACGTGTCCGATATGGACACCAAATCAATACAAATTCTCACCAAACTCACTCTACAGCTAGGGGACACCTAGATGGATGCATCTATGGAAAGAAATCAAGATTTAGAGGTGATTTGAAGGGATTACCTATGGAGAGTCAATCTCAATGAAAAAGCCCCAAATTGTGAAGTCCCCATCCTCAAGCAATGTCCAAATGAGCTCCACTCCTTGCAAGCTAGCCTCCTTAAACCTCTATTCCAGATTTAGAACCAATTGCAAAAGATTGGGATCAATTTGGTGGAGAAATGGTGAGGAATAATGAAAGGAGGAAGAAATTAGGGTTTCCTAAAGGGGGATTTCTAAAAGAGGCAAGTGGCCATGAAGAGAGACTTTATAGGGGAAAATTAGGTCATAAGTTGCTGTGGTGGCTGGCCAAATAAAGCTATAGGTATACACATACCGAAGACCATGGTAGATCTCTTCCAAAAACCCTCGAAAATCCTTGAGAACGCGACGCCTGGACCCTGACCCGATCCCTGGACGTCGTTGCCACCGGTATGCAACCGCCAGAGTCATCGTCTGCTGCCACAGTGGCATGCAGCAGCGCACAGCGCAGTAACAACAGCGCATAGTACAGTAACGCAGCAGCAAATAGCAGTAACCTACCATCTTTGCGGCGGGTTTTCTCTGTCCTCATGCGCCCGATTTTCGAACCGATTTCACTGGTATGTACCCATCCTAACCCTCTTCGCTTCCTTTCAAATAGATTAGTTTAATTCGTGATGTATGTAACCCCCTGTTTTTTTATTTTTCCTAATTTTCTATTTTTCCCAATTCCTAATTTTTGGATTTATTTTCTAGATATTATTTGAGGATTATTTTCGTGATTATTAAAAAGGGAATGGTGACGTTGTAAATAATTAAGGTGGAGTGGCATCATTTCTAATTATTTGGTAGATTATAATTATGGAGGAGTGGCAATATGATAAATTGATACAAGTGGAGTGGTATTTTAGATATGTGTTGTATGTCATGATTAGCTAGGTGATTAGTGCGAACCTTTTAGATTGTCCATAATTAATTAGGATTAGTGTTAATTAATCCTCATAGAATATTCTATGGCATCTAGCATATTCCTAAGGAATATTCTTTGGAATAGTCTAGAAATATTCTTTTTCTAGACTAGTCCTAATCCTCCTATAAATACCCCTAATTATTGTTAGTGCTAATTGCTCCAAAATCATTTGTTAGCCTAACCCATTCTTGCCAAAACCCTAATCCATCTTCCCGTGTCTTGCCGTGTCGGCGTGTCGACCACATGTCCTTATTTTTTCTAGCTATTGCATACATCCTTTCGTGTCCGACATGATACATCACCAATTCCCAAAATTCCATAATCAAACCTTCGGGTCTCTGAGTCCGACCTTGAGGACACGGACACACCAAAATTTTCCATTACATTTACTGACACAATTCTCGTATCCTGTCTGTGTGCTGTAACAGGGATAAACTTGTCACGACCCGCACCCGCTTTACGGGATACGAGTGTGTGTGCAAGTCCAGTCTACGCCGCAGTGTCGATGGTAGAACACTGTCTAGACTACAATTCTCAAAATCACAATAATAATAACTTTATTTGCTCATTCACAAAATTAAATCAACTACAATATTCAAAAGATTATATTTGATTAAAATATACAATGTCTCACAAGTTATAGAAAAGACAACTAAATGAATACTCAACTATCTAACTAGTCTCTAGGTTTGGCCATCAATACAGTCATATCTCCTCCAAAGATCCCACACATAGAGTAGCTAGTGACTAACCTGAAAAATTGGTTTCCAGTCAGGAATGGAACGAGTACATTCTAACAGTAGTTCCAATAATTGACAAAATCTATAAAATAGTAAATAATAATGAAATACATGATGGGTGAAAAACAAAAATAATCATGGTATGAAACATGTGAGTAAAAGCAGGAGAGCATGGTAATAAAGACAAGGAAGTAACAGTAATAAACGACTGAAACAGAAACCATAATATATAGCAAGACTGCATCTAACTAGTGAGTTGAAATATCACTTTCGACATGTAAACTGCTAAGGGGTAAATCCGGCACCCCGCACGTAAAGTGTGCGACTGCTATCAGGCACGAATAGACACGGGGGATAGTTCTGGGTATATTTACAAGTCCGACTAGTACTTATGGATTCAAACAGGTCATGAACATGGTAATACATCATTCACGAAAAATAACATGTAAAAAATTCATAACTACTACATCGTGTAACCATCATGACGATACTCAAAAGAAGATCAATGTAAGACAATACTAAATACACGAATCATAGAAGTTATCAAATATGAAAACTATCCGAAATGTACTTGCCTGGTGCTTATATAGCAGGTGAAACCGACAATCCCATTGGGTCCAGATTAGTTCATTTGGCTAGAATCGATATGCAGGAAGTCCGAAAAAGAATAGAGAATATATGATTAGTCACGGACCATGGATAATCTAATCTGAGAGGATTTGATTTAAGAAGAATTTATTCAAAATATATATCATTTAAAATATTAAGAATTTATCTACGTATTCCTTTTGAGAAAGATAAAGTTTATATATATATATATATATATATATATATATATATATATATATATATATATATATATATATATATATTTATATATATATATATTATATATATATACACACACACACACACACACACACACACACACACACACACACACACACACACACACACACACACACAACAATTGTGTATAACTATTATATTCATAAATATTCAATATGATATGCATGTACCTAATTTTATATATACATTATTTAAATATATTATAGAAAAATATTTTAGAATTTTTGAGGAATTTACTTGAATTTTAAACTTGTATTTTGATTATTTTAAAATTATTAAGGTGGTTTAAAAAAACAATTTCTTGCGAGAAGTTGTATTTGTCGCGAGATGAGGAAATCCCACAAACCCGATTCCCTCCTTCCCCAATGAATGTGTGTGTGTATATATGTACACATAATAAAAAAATCAAAACCCTAACCTCGACCCTACACTGCCGTTGCTCAGTCGTGCGTCATCGCTAAGGTGGCCGCCGACCAAAGCAGCCGCAGCGTGCAGTAGTAACAACACATCAGCAGTGCAAGCACCGATAAGGGTCCCCTTGCTACGAGATTCTCGTCTCTTCGATAAGTCATTTCGTGAGCTGATTTCTTCGGTACGTAGACAATCTAACCATCTTCACTTCCTCTCAAATAGTTTGTATTATTTTGTATTTTACATGATGAAAATCGAGTTCCAAAATCGATAAAAAAAAACTCGATTTTTGGACTATAGAAACTATCTTGAAATTAGAAGCCAAAATTTAAACATATATCTAGTATTTTCAAAATCTAAAAGAATGGAGTTGTAGCTAATACGAACGGCTTCACAACGACTATTTATGCAGAATTTTCTCTTCACTAGTTTATAAATAAAATCAGTTCCAAAAACCCAAAAAATCTATTTTCAAAACATTAAAAAACTCCAATACGGGGTTTGTCCCGACAAACCGAATGACTTGGTGTTGAAACACTTCCATCGAAAGGTGCGTATAGACTTCACGGACGTGTAAAATTTGACAGAACTCTAATTGGTTGCGTGTGCAGGATGAATTCGAAGCGTATCCGTCATAAGTTACTGTATCGACAATTTTGCAAATTTCTCAATTGCTTCGTGCCCGCTCATCACATCGCGATAAACTTACGCCACTGGACTCTTCGTATTTTTCTTGGTCATGTCAGCCAAGTTTGGTTCGATTCTGAGATAGTTGACTAGATCACCGTTTTGCGGGCCCCACATTCTGATTCGACGGATGATTTTGTTCACGGCTTATCGTAGTCCAAAATTGGACATACCGTTTAGTTCGTATCAAAAAACTGGACTTGCAGACATATGTAACTTAAGGCCGATATATTACTTCACAAGGGTCAAACATCTCTAAGGCACAAGTTGAAGCATACACTTCCTTAGGTCATACTCATCACCACCATCTCTCATTCAATACCACAAGGTCATCCTGTGGGTCACCAACGGTCACCTATTATTCGGTCAAGTCTCTAAGGTTAGCTATACCAACAGCTAAACCTAATCATTCAGGGGGCTCCCCTGGAGTGGACAGCTACTAGGGATCATTCTAATTTCTTATTCTTGGGGCCAACAAGCAACCGACAATTTCAAGCAACTCTATCCAAACCTATGGGTATCAACGCAATCGGAATAACTAATCGCCATTGTCGACTATGCCGACAATTGGCTAAGCAGCCCACAGTGTTTAGGGTCAAGTCTATCTATGGTCATTCTCATGGAACTAATTCCGCACAGAGGCTCATTCTAGACTTACCCCAATGATCGACTTAGATCGATCTAGCAACATTATGTTCAAATTCTGACCTGACATATAATTCCCAATAATTATATTTCCATTCCAATCTATCGTAACACGGGTCCATATACCGAGGCTAACTATTAAAGGGTCATCGATTCCATATATTTTGATGACTTTAGGGAGCATAGGATTTGGCATGCATTTTCGTTCAAAGCGGGTCCAACGGCGGACATAGTTTTGATCCGAAATTACGATTTTGCCTCTGTTTCCAGAATTGGACTTATGGGTACCCGATCTTAGACATATATTCCGAAAATTTTGGTGATATTTGTTTCAGCATCCAGAGACTGTTTGCCATGAAATATAAAAGAGCAGAACAGTTTTATGGGAGGACTGGACTTTTACTTCACGTTACAAACTCGCTTGTACAAAGAAAGCCTAGGTACGAAAACCTAGGTACAGCAATCTAAGTACAATTGTTTATTTTTGATTCTGGGGGGTGACGGTAGAGGCTCGGAAAAGCGACGGCAGCTTTGCCTTACTCCTTGGACGATTGGACGTAGCTTTGGCTCCTGTGACGAGATGCTTGGCGTTGACGAAGAAATGCTCTTCTTGCTCTCCTCGTATTGCTCTTCTGGCTTCTCTCTCTCTGGATTGATCTCTGTGTTTTTTTCTCTCTGATTATTGGGGGAGCCTCTCTTTGCAAGAGAATGGCACCTTGCTATTTATAATAGTGGGAGACATCATTAGGGTTTGGATGATTACCCATTCTCCAAGTGGCGGCGGCCTGGTGATTGATCAATCTGGGCCATTAGTCTTGAGTGTGAAGGATCTGGACCATTAATGTGGATTATGCTAAATCCCATCAATAATAAATGCTGATTGTAATAAATCTTCATCATGATGACTTGCTGATGTCTGCAAATCTAAATAAATCAATTTAATTCATTCTCTTGCCACGTGTCCCAAATTATTGGGATCTGATCCAAAATTTGGTTATCTTTAGGACACGTGTCCTATCATCTTTATTGAGCCGTATGAAGAGTGTTCATATTTGGGCTGCATGAAGGTCGTCATGACCGAGCCGCATGGAAGATTTCATGACCGAGCCGCATGAATAGTCTCTATACTCGAACCGCATGAAGGTTGTCATAACCGAGCCGCATGAATATGTTCATGACCGAGCCGCATGGGGGTCTTCATGGCCGAGCCGTACGAGAGTCTTCATGGCCGAGCCGCATGGGTTTCTTCATGGCTGAGCCGCATGGGGGCCTTCATGGTTTGAACCGCATAGATTTCTCTGCACTGGCCGCATGAACTCGTCTAGTCTGGCCGCATGGACCTGCCTTGAAGCTTGGTAAACAGCGCCACATTGGTGAAGATTTTCCTCATTTCCTAGGAAAATACTGCTTTTCGTGTCAGTCATTATGACGACTTTATGTCAGGTCTGTTATCTGTCAGCTGTCAGCCGTCAGAGCATTAAATGCGTCCAGACGTTGGGCACAACTGTTTTGAATGCCACGTGGCCTCTCTCTCTGAGCCGCATGGAGTTTACTCGAACTGCCTTTATGCTTGAGCCGCATGGGATTCTTGAGCCGCATGGGCCCTCCGAGCCGCATGAGGCTCTTTGGCCGCATGGACCATTTTTTTCTTCTTTTTTTATGCTTCTACAGAGACGTTTGCGGAAGTCCCGCCTTTGTTGCTTCTATCGGCTTGACGTGCTTGCCTTCGAAAAATTGTCAGATCATCACACCACCACCAGACAAGTATATCTTGCCACTTTATTCTGATTATGTGGCCTTTATTTCAGCACATTATTTCTATTATTTATTTAGTTGCTAATTTATTTTATTTAAAATTTGCTCATAATTAAGTTAACTTGAGTGCAAGCGACTATTTTAGCCATTTTTCATTATTTTCCTTCTTTTATGCATGCCAACATAGTTTTAGGAGACTGTCCTATTATTGTGATATATTTTTCTATTAGTAGCCAAGGAACATGGTCTGTCGTAGTATGTGGTCGAGTCCATGTCCTTGTTTGGTTGTTGGGCTGAGCTATCGTGCTTCGATAGGCTATTAACTGAGGTTGCAAAGCAGAACACATTATTGTGAGATATCGGTATATCACCCTTGGCCATGACACTTGCATTTCACAAGTTGTGAGTCTCATATAGGTCTCGAACTTGCGTAATCGGCTGGCCACCGGTACAAAAAGGACGTGTGATAGGGTATAACTGCTAATAGAATTTCATGCTAGAAGACTTAGCAGTTATTAGTTGTACTATATAAGACATTGGGTGGGGAGAACATGAATGAACGTTGATACCTCCCTATCTATCGCATACTCGCTTGGTACTGATGAACTATAGGTTGACTATATGCCTAGACTCACTCGATACTGAGGAATGGTATATAGTATTTAGACTCGCTATTGAGGTATTGTTTATCTTGACTTGACTTGGTGGTCATATGGACATGCAGTATTCTCGAATTGCCTCAAACATAGAACGGTTAGGAGTCCCTTAGATTCTATATATTATATATTTGGTTGTCTGTTTCTACTTTTAGTCATTTACATATAATCAGTATATTGTGGCATATTTTTCTGTATCTTGTTACGTCTCTCTTATGACCTGGTGATTTCTCCAAGTAGTTGATTGTGCGGAGTTAGTTTGCTGATCAAGATGGTATTGTTATTTCAGATTCAGGTATCTTTCGTGTTTTCATACTTATATCCATTACTTATATTCTGCTTATTAGCCTAGTTTTATAGACCTATCATATTCTTCTGGTCTATTCAAACCTATATGTTAATGGACTGCAGACCATGAGTCATATTGGTTATTCTTGATATTATTTATTCTGTGGATTGTGATATATAATAGGTGATTTGATATATATATTTAATGATAGATGCTTCTTCAAAGCATTTTGCATATTTAGTATTTTGTGACAGTTTCGTATTATTTCAGCACTCTATGTATGACATTTCTAGTTATGTGTTTTCACAATCTTACTAGTTTATAGATTATGTGTTTTCATCTCTGCTGAGTACTTTAAATTTTCTGTCATTTTTGATTATGTGACAAACGTGGAAGAATTCTATGATTATACTTAAACTATTGAATACTTCATATACATGTTGCTTGAAAACTTGGTTTGAGATATTTTTTGCTAGATTTCAAATGTTCTGAGGACTTGGTCATTTATTGCGGGGAATGAGCTAATGTACCACTGCTACTATACTACTGTACCAAGCTACTTCCGTACCAGTTGAACATTTGTTAATTATCAATCATAATTTTGCCAAATTATCAAAATGGAGGGAGATTGTTGGCCCATGTAGTCATGATCAACCTAATTTCGATAATTGACCTAAAACTTCGACTCTGATGCATAAAGAAAGAATACTACAGAAGATCGCAGCTATTTTCGTCAGGCAAGATTATGTAATTTTATTCTGTATTTTTTCTTTTCTTGAGTCTAGGTTATTCTGTGAGTCGGATATTACTGGCATTTAGATGAACATCCTCACACAAACAAAACCCACTCTTATCAAACCAAACCAATATCCAAAAAACCATTCTGAACCCAAAAGAACCGTGAAAGCCTACTAGCGGAACTCGATCAGAGTCCCCCCTGAACTCGGACCGAACTCGGTCACCTAGAATCACTCATGGTCAGAATGAATACCTAGTCTTTTGGATCTCAAACTTTCAAAATTTTGAACGTTGTCCTAGCCGAGTTCTGCTCGAACTCTGGTTCAAAAATACCTATAAATATAGAAGAATTTTTCATTTTACTTACTCATCTCATTCTTCATCTTCTCTATTCATTCTAAGCCTTCCTATTACAAAGTGCTTTTCAATCTTCATATTTCTAAGATAACTCCCATTCTTCTAAGTGCCGGTGTGTTCCGACTAGAAGTGTTCGAGTTGTACAAGCTTGGTGTATAAAAGCTTTTCAGACAATGTTGAAATTTGTTCGTGGGTTTCGAATAAAAACACGACGCTGTAAGAAGTTGGGGTGTCCTTCAGAGTAAAGCACGCGGTGTAACCTCTATTTAAAAAGTAGATTTAATATCGAGCAAGAGTACTCGAGCCTGGACTAGTTTTCTCAGAGGGAAACCAGGATAAAATCTCGGTGTCTACGTATTTCTTCTATCTCACTATTTAATTACTGCTTTACATTATTGTATTTAATTATATGTCTTTATTTGCCTTCACCTGTATTAATTTTTATCGGAGATATTACTTCCTCTGCATTCTATTTAGCCCCCTTCCACCCCTCCAGGGCTTGATATGGTTGAAGAGGGGCCTCTTAGGGTCATCGTGGAGGTGGTTGGAGACCTAGAAGTGCTCCGAAAGTGGGTGGAAACTTGTTGTGCACAGGAGTGGGGAGTTCGACATGGTAGAGGGGTTTTTGGCATTCAAAAGGGGTTGGCCGGCCCTAATATATGGTTATATATGAAAGTAAAGGTGGACAGAGGGTTAGGATTTGATAGAAATTTGTTTGAGGAGGTTTGGTTGAGTTTTGGTAATCCAATAAAAAGATATAGATAGATGTATCCCAAAGATTTAATTGAGTTTCCAAATTTGGAAGGTTATATTGAGTGGTGTATAGATTGATTCCAATCAATCATGGCTGCTACTAAATGGATAAAAATCAATCAGGTATGGGTCTATTGGGATATGGCAATCTAGGATAACCCCTACTAGGCTAGTTTGACTAGGTTTGGGTATAAACAATTTATTGAGTCGAAATAGGCTCCGAAAGTCTATTAAATAGGTCTTGTGTGCCATTTGAAAATAAATAGCACATGGGAACTCAACTGAGTGGGACACCATTGACATGTGTGTAGTAGGCTCAAAATATGTTAAAATCGTATATTGAGTCGAAAGTCTTGGATGGATGTGGAGTCCCGAATTTCAATTAGATGGAGCAACAAAATTAAGATATATAGTAAAAATGACCTTTTTGACCCGAAACTTGTGCAATTAAAATAGAGCACAAGGTAACATGTTTGAGTGAGACATAATATATCAAAATGAAGATGGACTTGTCTAGATCAAATCATATCAAATTTGTTTTGAGAAATTGGCATTCGTTGTGCTCCTAAAATCAAAGATACAATAAAGGGCATTTAATGATAAAATAATAGTAGAAAAATATCTATTAAAGAAATAATTTAAAGAAAAATATCAAAATAAATCCTAGAAATTTCAGGGGCCTTACAATAGACCCTCCCGAAACTGCAGACCCGTGCGCCAATATTCTGGACATGGAGAGGATATGGACTTATTGTACTATGCATGTCATGCCCCAGTCCCAAAATACTCAGGACCAAGCTACGTAACAATATCCAGCAAATATGTACTAGAGGATTTTTCCAATTTAATGGAATCCCCAACTACGTATATCGTTGTACCTAAATAAATCATATTCACAGGTATGTCAAAATAGAGTATCGAAGGGAAATGCAGAAAGTAAGATAACTAGATACAGGCTCTAAGTGGAAGACTGCACCCGAGATGGTACCATACACAATAAGAAGAAGTTGGCTGGAGAAATCTCTTCGTCACCCAATGCTATATCTGGTCCTGGGCCGTACGCCTCCGGGTACTCCTGCTTGCTTAATCCTGGAAGAAAATCAGGTCCACAGAGGGACGTAACAAGATACGTAATATACAAGCCAGTATGGAATAAGTATATAAAGACCATGGGTGTTCTAAAAACTATGTGTAATGCAATGAGAACAACATTCGACGAATGGAGCTCTCCGAACATGAGATCTTCTCGCAGCGAGGCTCGTCCGAACCGCCGACTGTCAGCAACAAAATATGAATAGTAGCCCCTCCGTCTAGTAACTTTCCTCCCACCCAATGCATCTAAAATGGGTCGACTCCTCGACACGCTCAATCCCTAGTGTAAAGTCCAGTATGAAAATATCTAGCATGACTATGCCATCGCACGTTCCGGTCGTACTGATGATCAGTCGGATGCGGGGGCACATGTCCTACATCTCTGTATCATCTCATCATGTCCAATCAAGTATCAGGGTCCAACATTATACCAGTGTATCTACGCTGTTGTACATGGGTAGTCTCCAATGGCCTAGGTCGAAAGTAAGGAACCAACGCATCCCGTTGGCTGCACCCAGAGTTAAGCTCGGATGCGTAGATATAATATAGTCATAAGAGTAGCAGAACATGAACTAAAATAGAAATAAAAATATAACATAGTGTCAAGGTATACTTGCCTAGATCCGAAGGCTGAAAGGAAGATGAAGCAGGTGTAGGTTCCAAGTCAAAAAGTCCAAGAGACCTAGAGAATGGATTTAGAGCATAATTAATAATTAAGCTATTAATCTAACTAATATAAATTATTTTAACATAAATATACCAACAAGGTCTTGCTTAGATTATTGGAGGTGGGTTTGGAAGGCCTTCTGACTTGGCAGTAGGCACATTCCGCAAACTAAATTCACATATATACCCTATATATATATATATATATATATATATATATATATATATTTAAACCAAAGCCCGTGTCTAAGACACCCAACCATCTTTGGCCCGGGGGGGCCATGTCCACTAACACCCAGCCGACCCCCATGGGGCTCGATCCCTTGACCTTATCCCCAAGTGCCATTGGTCTTAGCCACTAGGCTACAAGGCCATTGGCACACACACACACACACACACACACACACATATATATATATATATAAAACAATTGCTATATTTAGGGCATATGTAATCTACTGACTGCCGTACAACTCTAGACTAAAGCTTTCTCGATTTTGTAGTTGGTATAACCAACATTTCTCCTTAGATATTTGATGCCTCCTAGACATCATCACTGTTTGTTCTCAATTTTTCTCTCCCTATTCCTTCCATCAACCTAAGATTCCATTCATTTAACTCTTCCTTCTCTACCAACCATTCCACATTATACTATTTAATCAAAGGTGACTAAGTTCTTCTCCCATGAACATACACAACCCAACAACATTAACCTATTCACTAACCTATCATCTTCAACCCAGTATGTAAAAGGCAATAGCCTATTCACTAACACACATGTTTACCAATAAGGCACAGCTCACATATCATTCCTTCTCCTTTCTTACTGCTAGCACACCAATCTTCATTGTGGTCAGTAAACTAAAGGACACGAACTAGGCTAGTGTAAGAAGAAACACATATTTACTATCTACTCCTTGCATTTGACATTGGTTATACCCTCCTAATCTCCTCTAATCTGTGCAACCACATGAAACGTCAAGAACCACACTCTGATTCCTCTCTTCAACTTGCAAGAATGCACTCCTTCAACGTTGTATACTCATAAATCATGCAACCTATACTTTAGTTAGGCCATCCCTAGCATTTCCATCCATGCACACCACAGTAAGAGAAAACTACAACAACGACAACAACAACAACAACCACCTATTCTTCCACTATTGCTAGCCGAAAGTAAAATGTATGAAATGCTTTGCACAACTTCGACATTCTAAACATGAATCACAGCACTAGGATGCACATGCCCTAGTATTTAAACCCCAAGGATTTTGCATCTATCAACACTCAAAGACACACAAATTTTTATACTACTATTTTGACACAGATGCGTAAGAAAACATTAACATGGGCTCATAATGAGGAGTGGGAGAATACCCTGAAAAGCAGGTCGCTCGAGATGGATGAAAGAAGCTAGGATGACGACTTTACTGTTGTATGCCTTGTGCTCGAACGCATGCCCGACCGTCGTCGACTCGTCGAGATGGAGTCTAACGTTGCTATAACAGGGAGGTAAGCGTAGAGCTGCTGCACCACTGGGTGACCTTGAATGTGGTCGCAGCCATCGTGCTAAGGGTTTGCTGAGAACTCACGATGATCAATGGAGAGAAGGAGGCAACGGCTAGGGTTGAGATGGATATAGAGAATGGTATGGAATATATATAGGTGGAGTGGGAATATTCCACAGATGGTGATGGGTTCGCTAGTTGGGCAGTGTGTATGGCTCACCTGCTACTCGTAGGTCGGACATACATGTGACAGTGTACGTGCACGACAGATGGGAGGAAGACAACACTATAGTTTTCCAACATAGTTATGGTGGTCTAGGTTTGGGTTCACAGTTGCTATCCGCCCGACCCGGTCCAAAGGACCTAGCACATAAGTTGCGTAGGGAATGGGGAGGATGGGCTAGGAATGGGTTTTAAGAAGTTAGGCAGTTAGTTTATTGGTTTGAAGTAAAAAAAAGTATCAGTCATAGGAATGGTTTGAGTTTTAAAGAATTTGAAATGGCCCAAGGTTTAAATATCTAAAGTTATGCATATATATAAAATCCAGTCTTAGCTTCAATCCTAACAATCCCTAATGAAAATAAAATAATAACACTAAAAATAATTAATTAGACTATAACTATAAGTGAAAGATATTTCTATATTTAATTTAATTTAGAATTTTGGGGGTTTATATCCTTCCCTACTTAGAAGATTTTGTCCCTAAAATTAAGAATAGTGGCATGAATAGGAATTACGAGAATTGAATTGTTTAAGAAGTAAGGAAATGCATTACGTAAGTTCGTACCTGACTCCTCAAACAAATAAGGGAAACGTTCCCGGGTAGAATCCTCGCACTCCCAACTCGACTCTCCCGGTGAATGATGCTTCCATACAACCGGACTAGTCGAATAGTCTGTCTTTTCAGCACCTTCTCACTACGGTCGAGGATGTCAACTGGTTATAATTTGTATGACAAACTCGACCCCACTGTAATCTATGAACGATCAAGCATGTGACTACAATCAGCCACGTACCTCCTCAACTGCGATACGCCTTCCAGGAACGAAGATAATGTAAGCCTGTATGCCACCTCGCCAACGCGCTCTAAGATATCAAACGGTCCTATATACTTCGAACTAAGCTTTTCTCTCTCTCCAAATCGGATAGTACCCGTGTAGGCGAGATCTTCAAGAACACCTGATCGCCTTTTTTGAACTCCAAGGGTCGAAGATGCGCATTCGGTCTGTCCTTCACTGTCCGATGGTGACCCTGAATCCGCTTAATCTTCTCAACTCTGTTAACCACTAACTCTGGTCCCCAAATCTGCCTCACTCTGACATCACTCCAACATACGGAGGAGCGGCACTTTTTTTCCATAAAGTATCTCGAAGGGTGCCATATGGATGTTGGCCTGGTAACAGTTGTTGTACGAGAATTCCACTAAATATAGTTGATCCTCCCACGATCCTCCGAAATCAAGCATACATGCTCTAAGCATATCCTCCAACGTCTGAATAGTCTGTTCAGACTTGCTATCTATCTGAGGGTGGTATGAAGTGCTAAACTTCAGTCGAGTTCCGAGGCTCTCCTGTATACTCCTCCAGAAATGAGATATGAACCTCGAATCCCGATCGGACACAATGCTGACTTGCACTCCCTGCAATCGTACAATCTGCCTCATGTACATGTCAGCCAAAATCTCTGTGGATGGCCCAACTCTAAAGGACAAGAAATGTGTCGACTTGGTGGGTCGGTCCATGGTCACCTAAACTGCATCCTTCCTGCTAGGGATCCTCGAAAATCCAGTGACAAAGTCCATCGTGATATGTTTT
This sequence comes from Iris pallida, assembly GCA_029216955.1. Lineage (NCBI taxonomy): Eukaryota > Viridiplantae > Streptophyta > Magnoliopsida > Asparagales > Iridaceae > Iris > Iris pallida. The sequence goes on from JANAVB010034420.1 coordinate 19,895,665, forward strand.
TACTTCGACTCAGAAATGGGAAGCGGCTGCAATAGTCCCGCCGATCTATGATGTTAGGCATTTCCTACTGGCAGACCAAACATCTTGCTACAAATCTAGCAATCTTCCTCTTTATCCCATGCCATTAGTAGTGTTGTCTCCAATCTCGATACATCTTTGTACCTCTGGGATGGATAGAATATAAAGAACTGTTCGCCTCTGCCATCAACTCCTGCTACAACTCTCAATTAGGAATATATAGGCGGTCTCTACACCTCAATGTCCTATCCTCATGAATCCATAGTCCAGTATGTATGCCTGCCTTTGTCATCTCTCGGAGCCTCTGGAATCTAGAATCTGTAGGCAGAGTTGCTTGATCTACACTACCAATGAAGACTGAACCTCTTGGTTGGCTAACTACCCATCCATGCTTCGCAATATAACCTCTATCCCGAGCTCTTGAAGATCCTCCAATAAGCGACGCTGAGTCATCAAAAAGTATGCCATAGGCTTTCTACTCAAGGCATCTTCTACAACGTTCACCTTGCCAGGGTGATACTGTATCTCAATCTCGTAGTCTTTGTCTTATATTCAGCTTCTTATGAGTAAAGACATATTTCAGGCCCTTATGATTAGCAAAAATCTTGAGTCCTCAGCTAGATCTAGATCGTGCATCAGATTGTTCTTCTCATGAGTCCTCAACTCCATGGATATGCTACAACCTTGCCATGTTGTATCATCATACAACCTAATCCACTCCCAGATACAACAATGGAAACCATAAATCCTCTAGATCTCGTGGAAAGAGTCAAGATAGGTGTCGTCATCAGACACTTCTTCAGCTCATCAAATGCCAACTGACACTCCTCAGTACAAATAAACTCCTGGTCCTTACACGTCAATTGCATCATAGGCTCTGCAATCTTGGAGAAGTTTTACACGAACCTCCGATAGTATCCGACAAGTCTGAGGAAACTCCTAACCTATGATACAGACGTAAGCGTAGGCCACATCTCAACTGCGACAATATTTTTTGGGTCAACTGATAGTCCATCTCTAGTAATGATGTGTCCAAGAAAAGATACCCCATCCAAGCAGAACTCACACTTACTGAGCTTCTCATACAACCTCTCCTATCGCAGTGTCTCCAGCAAGATCCTAAGATGCTCCTCGTGCTCCTTGAGGCTCCTAGAATATACCAAGATATCATCTATGAAAACCATTACAAACTTGTCCAGCTACTGATGGAATACCTTGTTCATCAAGTTCATAAACACTGCAGGCGCATTGGTTAAACCAAATGGCATCACTAGAAACTCATAGAGCCCGTATCCTTCTTCCAAACCTTTATCTGATCGTAGCCGCACCTAAGATCAATCTTTGGGAACACCCATGTCCACTCAACTGGTCAAACAAATCACCGACACACGACAGTGGATACTTCTTCTTCACGGTCACTGCGTTCAACTCTCTATAGTCGATGCGTAAGCATATCGTTCCATTCTTCTTCGGCACAAACAAAACTGGTGCTCCCCATGGTGATGCACTAGATCAAATAAAACCCTTATTCAACAACTCATCTACCTAGATCTTCAGCTCCACCAACTCCTTCCGTGCTAGTCGGTTCATACGGGAAGAGACCGGTTTTGATCTCGGAATCAGCTCTAACGTGAATTGTATTACTCTGTTTGGTGGTAGTTCTGGCAGCTCTAATGTGAGTTTTACATCCAGAGGATTAAATATGCCCTCCATAGCCAAATGTGTCCTACCGAATGGCTGGTCGCCTCCTTCTAAGGCTCCTCTACAGAACTCAAACTTTGGCTATCCTGGGGTCTAAAGATCATACATCCACGCCTACAATTTAGTGTAGCAAGATACTGGCTCAACCAGTCCATCCCAAGGACGACATCAAAGTTCGATATATCAAACATCAAAAATTATGCCTATAATTCTCTACCACAAAAAAGGTTATAACATCCTCTGCGGGTGTCACTGACAGGCATTATATGGTGGCAGATTGATTTTGATAACATTAACTGCATCTTCGTGTTTTAGTTTTCTCTATGTTCTCAGCAAACATATATACCATCAAGCTTCCCAAAGGCTGCTACAAAAAGATCATTTTATCAAAGCCACTCATTAAGCCACACAAAAGACTTACGGATTGACTTAAAGCAAGACTGAAGAGAATCCACCGCATACTCAAAGCATGCAATCAAAGATTCAAGGTCCTAGAGTCTGTACTTGGTCTAGGACATATTATAAAACGCTTAAGGGGGATGACAATCCAAAAGCCCTTACAAAATATCTTTCAAAAATCACTTGATATATATCTAACGAAAGACCGATTGTATACCGATAGGTACCGTCGGTATACCGATTTTTTACACAAAATTAGTTCTGTGAAGATAAACGGCATACCGACGACATACCGGCTTATACCGACGGTATACCGATTTTTTATACAGAAATAGTTTTGTGAAGATAATCGGTATATCGACGGCATACCGACGTATACCGACGGTACACCGATATCAACCATAGAAATAGTTCTGTGAAGATAAACGGCATACCGATGGCATACCAACGGCATACCGATGTATACCGACGGTACATCGATATCAAGCACATAAATAGTTCTGTGAAAATAATCGGCATACCGACGGTACACCGATATCGATGAGCAGAAATAGTTCTATGAAGATAATCGGTATACTGAAGGTATACCGATTGGTACCGCCGGAATTCCGTTTGCTTTCTTTTTGGTTTTTGAATGGACGAATCTTACCATTAAATACTCCAACGGCTAGATTTATTACCGTTGCTATTCAGAACGGTATACCGACAGAATGCCGTTCCGTACCGACAGAATTTCATCAATTGTATGTTTGGAGCATTAAATGACTAGCTCTCTTGGTGATCTATTTAAGGTGGTTGTGTCTTCTCTTTTACATCATCCACTTGAGCCTTAAATTTTCTCAACTACCAAGAGCCTCACCATTACTACTCTATCTAAAGCTTTAATTTATCATCCAACCAAAAAGTGCTAGAGTATTCAAGAGTTGTAATCTTCGATCTTCAAAGTGTTGTAGAAGGTCAAAAGCCTCCTTTCTTTCTTATTGAAGTTGACGAGCCTTTGGATGAAAACTCGACTGTAAGAAGTTGACGAGCCTTCGGAGAAAAACTCGTGTGTAAGAAGTTGACGAGCTCTTCGGATCCAAACTCGTATTGAAGTTGACGAGTTTTTCGGATCCAAACTCGTGTGTAACTATTTACTCAAATAGTGCATTAAAGTCGGAGAGAGTTCCGGGACTGGGGTGCCCCTGGGAGGATACCATGATACATCGAGTGTTTGAATCTCTCTCTTTTATTATCGTTTAAATTGCTTTTAATTGTTGGTAATTATTTTATTACCCTATTCACCCCCCTCTAGGGTTATACAATTGGTATCAGAGCCTTGTCTCTTGATTTGGATTTACAACCTTAGAGAGATCCATGGCCACTAACCCTAGTACCAACTCATTCCATAATGAGGGACAGCCCGCAAATAGACCTCCTCTATTTGATGGAACTAACTATAACTAGTAGAAAATTAGGATGCGCATTTATTTGAAATCCCTAGACTACGATCTATGGGATTATGTCATTAATGGCATTCCTACATCTTACATGGTTATTGAGGAAGTAGTCTCAGAAACTCTTAGAGATAAACTTACCGAGAACGGTAAGAAGATTGCTAGTCGAGACGCTAAGGCTATGAACGTTCTCTACTGTGCCCTCGATAGCAATAAATTCAATAGAATATCCATTTGCAAGACCTCCAATGAAATCTGGAGACTCTTGGAAGTCACTCACGAGGGAACCTCTCAAGTGAAGAAATCCAAGATTAGTAGACTCACTCAAGAATATGAATCTTTTAAAATGAAAAAAGATGAGTCTATTACGGTTATGTTTACTCAATTGTGTGATATCGTTAACCCTCTCTCTTCTCTTGGCAAGGAATATCCCACTCATGAAAAGATTAGAAAGATTCTCCGGGGATTAACCAAAGGGTGGAATCCTAAAGCTACCGCCATCATTGAGGGGAACGATCTAACAACTATGAACCTTGAAACCATCACGGGAAAGCTTATGACTCACGAGCTGGACATGAAGGACCAAGAGGAATCTTTCGTTCAAGAAAAAGAGAAGGAGAAGACGAAGGAAAATAAAAAGTCGCTTGCTCTCAAGACTACGAAGTCCTTTTTCAAATAATAGCTTCGATGATGATGAATCGGACGATGAAGAAATAGTTCTCACCGCCAAACACTTTCGAAAGTTTCTCAAGTTCAACAAAGCAAACCGTACAAGATGGGACAACGATGAAGAGCCCTCATGCTACAACTACAGAAGAACTGGACACATCAAGAGAGACTGTCCCATGGAAAGAAAAGAGTCAAACAAATACGAGAAATCCAACAAAGGAAGCTCATCTTCCAGAAAATACGCCAACACTAGTATCTGGTGTGAGAGTGATGCTAGCGATTCAGACAACGACAAAGAATACAGGCATAACTCAAACATTTGTCTCATGGCAACTGAGGTACACGATGACCTCTCAATGAATGCTCTTTCTTATAATGAATTAGAAAATGTCCTTCTTGAATTATACGATTGACACAAGGTAAAAGAAATAAGTATAAAAAATCTCTCAAAGAGATTGATGCTCACAAACAAGAAGTAGAACAACTTTCCAACATTATTGTTGATATAAAAGGAAAATCTCCTACTTCTGACACGGATGAGATAGAGTCTCTACGACTAAAACTCCAAGAATCACAAGACGTCATCAAGAAAAAGGACGTCCAAATTCAATCCCTCAAAGAAGGATATGAATTTGCTATGCACAAGACACTTGCTGCAAATCAAAGAGAATATGCCACCTCTATCAAATACAATGACCTTCTTGCAAATGACAAGAAATAGGTGGATAGAGATATAGTTCACACTAAGGCACAAAGACATATCACTCACAAGAACACTTCACATAGGTCCTATACTAATCAAATGCATACACAAAAAGGGCCCTCTATAAAGAAAAATATTTCTCATCATGCTTTCTACTATCACCATAATAATCATGTCAAAACTCATCATCATACTAGAATTCCACATACACAACAATCACTCACTCCCTTCTAGACCTATACCACCCAAGATGTGCCATTATTGTGGTCTCCTTGGACACACTTCTCATTATTGTCAAATGAGAAAACATGTTGACATGAAAATATTTAAATGGGTTCCTAAAACTAACAATCAAGGACCCAAATATTCTTGGGTACCAAAGTTTTCATCTTCAACTTGTGTTGTAGGTGAATCCTCCTTCGCATGCTAGGAGCAAATGAATTCTCGATAGCGGGTGCTCACGGCACATGACCGATGATGCTTCACTTTTTGTAACGCTATCGATGAAGAAAGAAGGACACGTATCCTTCGGCAACAATCTAAAGGGGTACATGTCACTACCACAATTTTAGTTTAAGGATATTTTTTTCATTTTTGAATTATTTGAATTTAAAATATATTATTAGGGATTTTTAAATAATTTAATTGAATGATGTGATTTAAATACTAATATAATTATTGCCTTGTGATTGGTTAGCCTAACCTAGATTGGACCTAACCTAGATGGGTCATAACTAACTTAGTGAGCCACTTTGAGAATTAGATGGGTTGGTTAAGGGGTTAAGTCAAGTTTAGTTATGGTTAAGTGATTTGCAAGAAACTAGGATAGAAACCTTTGTTCTAGGCCATCTATTTTTCCTTGATTCAATCCTAGCCATAGGATGAAACCTAAAAACCCTAACCCTAACTATTATGACCAGCCAAGAGACCCCCCTCTTGCCTATATAATGTCTCTATGGGGATTTATGCCTCTTTCTTTATTAGCTCTTCATTTTCTTAAGGAAATAGGTAAGCCTTCATTAATTCCTTCCTAGTTTAATCAATAGGACTCCTTTTTGATTGGAATTTCTTCCATTATGATCTAATCAATGTTTTCTTGTTGATGGTGGAGTCAAATCTCAGATTTGCATCAATTTGGGGATTTTGGGTGGCTTTGAAGAACTCCTTAGAAGAGACTTTTTGTGTGAAGAATAACCCATAGGTACATTCTTTTCCACCCATTAAAACTAGGTTTAAATTGCATATTCATCTAGACCTAGGTGTCCTGATTCTGTAGGTATAGAGTTTTCCAATTTTCGTGTCCTGTACGTGTCCGTATCGGACATGTATCAGTGACAGCCCTAAGTGTTCGACGTGGACATTTCGTTCTGATTTTGCAGAACTTTTTTAATAGAAATTTGTGTCTTGGTGTCGCTTACACGATTCTCGTGTACTGGGATGGTTTCGTGCACGTGTCGTGTCGTTTTGGACACGGGTGCACACGTTTGGACACGCTCGCGCGCGGCCTGGCGGATCCCCTGCTACTCGGGGGTTCCACAGGACACGACACGAACTTGTTTGACACAAAATTTTGTGGGATCAATGGGGCATGTTCTGTCACCATGCTCCCCAAATTTCATTGGGTCTCGTGCACTGGTTGGGGAGTTATTCATCGCGCACGGGGATTACACTGACACTGTGTACTGTTTTTTTCACTCACTGATACGGCTCTATTTCTCGGACATGCGACACTGTGGACACGATACAGACACTTAGACACGTGCACCTAGACCTAGCCTAGGTGTGGATACGACCACGAGGCCTGGGTTGGCCTGTGTCGGGTGCACGACACGCGTGCACACCCGCACGAGGCTGTTTCCAGTGTGTGTCCAGTTTTGTGCTGAGTTTGGGTGAATTTTGTTTTGGACACGGCTGTGTCCTTGTGATGGACACGTGATGGACCCTGGGACACAAACACATTGTATATTTCATTTACCAACTCTTTATTTTGTGTTTTAATAATTTTTCAATAGGTAATTGTTAATCTACCAATTTCAGAAACTGTGCATTTATTTTCTGATTGTTCCAGTTTTTAATATTGAACTTGAACATCAATTTAACCTAGTTCTACACTGTTAATTGCATGTTTTTAAAACTCTAAAATGTTCACCTATGTGTATACTAGCAGTATGTAAATTTTTGGTTGTTTTGGGACTGTTTTGAGTTCAGAACTGAGAATGCAAGCAATGACTGAAAAATTGAGAATTCAGGAAGAAGGATGGGTCAGTACGCATGTGAATTGACTATAGGGCACTCAACAACCTCACGATCAAGATCAAATACCCACTGCCGCGGATCGACGATCTTTTTGACCAGTTGAGCGGAGCTCGGGTATTTTCCAAGATTGATCTGAGGTCGGGATATCACCAGGTGAAGGTGAAGGGGGAGGATATTCCCAAGACCGCTTTCAGGACGCGGTACGGGCAGTTCGAGTTTTTGGTTATGCCGTTTGGGCTAACCAATGCACCAGCAGTGTTTATGAACCTTATGAACAAGGTGTTCCACCAGTATCTGGATCAGTTTGTGGTAGTGTTCATTGACGACATCTTGATATATTCCAAGACAGAGGAGGAGCACGAGGAGCATTTGAGGATAGTGCTGGAGATTCTCATGAAGGGGCAGCTTTACGGGAAGCTCTCCAAGTGTGAGTTCTTTTTGGACCGGGTGGACTTCTTGGGGTATGTGGTGACTGGAGATGGTATCTCAGTTGACCCCAAGAAGATTGTAGCAGTTGAGGCATGGGCAGCGCCGACTTCAGTTGCAGAGATCAGGAGTTTCCTGGGGCTGGCAGGATATTATCAGAGATTCGTGCAGGATTTCTCCCGGGTTGCAGAGCCGTTGACTCGGTTGACCCGGAAAGATGCTGAGTATGTTTGGTCAGAGGAGTGTCAGGCAGCTTTTGATGAGTTGAAGAAGCGGCTTACGACAGCTCCGATTCTGACATTGCCTTCAGGATCAGGTGGTTTCACTATTTATAGTGATACTTCAGGGAAGGGGCTGGGTTGCGTCTTGCAGCAGCATGGGAAGGTGATTGCCTATGCTTCTAGGCAATTGTGTCCCCATGAGAAGAACTACCCTACCCACGACCTGGAGCTGGCAGCAGTAATTTTTGCTCTGAAGTTGTGAAAGCATTATCTGTATGGTGAGAGGGTGGAGATCTTCACAGACCACAAGAGCTTAAAGTATGTGTTCACTCAGAAGGAGTTGAACATGAGACAACACAGATGGCTAGAGTTGATGAAGGATTTTGACATCCTACTTCAGTATCACCCAGGGAAGGCTAACGTGGTTGCCGATGCCTTGAGTAGGTATCCGACAGCCATGTGTTTGACCATGGATCGGCATTTGCTTGCCGACTTAGAGAGCCTTGGGATTGAGGTGATCGTGCCCGGAGTACAGATGCAGCTATGGGGGATGCAGATTCAGTCAGACTTGGTGGAGAGGATCAAGTCGGCACAGTTTGAGGACGTTGCTCTGCGGTGTCTTCGAGAGCAGGTTCGAGCAGGATTGCTGGAGGGCGAGTTTTCTCTTGCAGAGGATGGTGCCTTGAGGCACGGTTCCAGATTATGTGTGCCCAACGGAGATCTCAGGGAGCAGGTTATGCAGGAGGCCCACAGATCTCAGTACTCTATACACCCGGGTGCCAACAAGATGTACCGAGATCTGCGGAAGCATATTTGGTGGTCAGGGATGAAGCGGGAGGTGGCTCGCTTCATGGCTAGGTGCTTGGTCTGTCAGCAGGTCAAGGCAGAGAGGCAGAGGCCCGGTGGATTGTTGCAGCCGCTGCCCATTCCCGAGTGGAAATGGGAGCATATCACTATGGACTTCGTATCAGGATTGCCGCGTACACCAGAAGGAAAAGACATAATTTGGGTCATCGTTGACAGGTTGACCAAATCGGCCCACTTCTTGCCATTCAAGGTGGGTACGTCTACAGAGAGGCTGGCGAAGATGTATATGCGGCAGATAGTCAGGATTCACGGAGTTTCGGTCAGCATCGTCTCAGATCGGGATAGTCGCTTTACTTTCCATTTCTGGAGGAGTCTGCAGACTAGCTTGGGCACTCAGCTTAAGTTTAGTACCGTATACCACCCCCAGACGGACGGACAGTCAGAGAGGACTATTCAGACACTTGAGGATATGCTGCAGATGTGCGTCCTGGACTTTGGAGGTTCCTGGGAGGATCATCTTAATTTGGTGGAGTTTGCTTACAATAATAGTTTCTAGGCCAGCATTGAGATGTCACCTTTCGAGGCTCTGTACGGGCGTAGGTGTCGTACACCCTTATCTTGGGATGACGCTGGTGAGCGAGCTTTACTGGGGCCAGAGATGGTTGTTGATGCAGCCGAGAAGGTGAAGCTCATCAGGGACAAACTTCGCGTGGTGCAGGACAGACATCGGCACTGGGCCGATAGCTACCGGAAGCCGTTGGAGTTTGAGGTATAAATTAGAGTAGGACTAGATTTAGGTTTGATTGTTTGTGTTTTATTAATCAGGTTTATTTATTATAATTAATTGAGACCTTGCTTGTGATTAGGTCAGAGACCAGGTTTTCTTGAGGATATCTCCGACTCGTAGTACGATACGTTTTGGTGGAGGCGGAAAGCTTAGCCCGCGCTTCATCGGCCCTTTCGTTATCAGCGGGAGAGTCGGTGATGTGTCATATAGGCTAGACTTTCCGCCTGCACTTGTGGGGGTCCACAACGTATTCCATGTATCACAGTTGAGACGGTACGTGGCTGACCCGAGCCATGTGCTCGATCATTCAGAGATTGAGGTTGGGCCTTCTCTCAGCTATCCAAAGCAGCCAGTGGAGATTCTGGATCGACGGGAGAAGGTTCTGAGGAACCAGGGGATACCTTTGGTACACGTCGCATGGAGGCATCATTCTCCAGGAGAGTCTACTGGGAGCGGAAGGATGAGATGCGCGAGCGATACCCATATCTTTTTGGACCGTGAGGTATACTTTCTATCCTTCTCACCAGTTGCATTTCGCCTTTCAATTTCAAGGACAAAATTCTTTTAAAGAGGGTAGATTTGTCACTACCACAATTTTTGTTTGAGGATATTTTTGTCATTTTTGAATTATTTGAATTTAAAATATATTATTAGGGATTTTTAAATAATTTAATTGAATAATGTGATTTAAATACTAATATAATTATTGCCTTGTGATTTGGTTAGCCTAACCTAGATTGGACCTAACCTAGATGGGTCATAACTAACTTAGTGAGCCACTTTGAGAATTAGATGGGTTGGTTAAGGGGTTAAGTCAAGTTTAGTTATGGTTAAGTGATTTGCAAGAAACTAGGATAGAACCCTTTGTTCTAGGCCATCTATTTTCCCTTGATTCAATCCTAGCCATAGGATGAAACCTAAAAACCCTAACCCTAACTATTATGACCAGCCAAGAGCCCCCCTTGCCTATATAATGTCTCTATGGGGATTTGTGCCTCTTTCTTTATTAGCTCTTCATTTTCTTAAGGAAATAGGTAAGCCTTCATTAATTCCTTCCTAGTTTAATCAATAGGACTCTTTTTTGATTGGAATTTCTTCCATTATGATCTAATCAATGTTTTCTTTCTGATGGTGGCGTCAAATCTCAGATTTGCATCAATTTGGGGATTTTGGGTGGCTTTGAAGAACTCCTTGGAAGAGATTTTTTGTGTGAAGAACAACCCATAGGTACATTCTTTTCTGCCCATTAAAACTAGGTTTAAATTGCATATTCATCTAGCCCTAGGTGTCCTAATTCTGTAGGTATAGAGTTTTCCAATTTTTGTGTCCTGTACGTGTCCGTATCGGACACGTATCAGTGACATCCCTAAGTGTTCGACGAAATGTCTCAATGGACATTTCGTTCTGATTTTGCAGAACTTTTTGAATGGAAATTTGTGTCTTGGTGTCGCTTACACGATTCTCGTGTACTGGGTTGGTTTCGTGCACGTGTCGTGTCGTTTTGGACACGGGTGCACACGTTTGGACACGCTCGCGCGCGGCCTGGCGGATCCCCTGCTACTCGGGGGTTCCACAGGACACGACACGAACTTGTTTGACACGAAATTTTGTGGGATCAATGGGGCATGTTCTGTCACCATGCTCCCCAAATTTCATTGGGTCTCGTGCACTGGTTGGGGAGTTATTCATCGCGCACGGGGATTACACTGACACTGTGCACTGTTTTTTTCACTCACTGATACGGCTCTATTTCTCGGACACGCGACACTGTGGACACGATACAGATACTTAGACACGTGCACCTAGACCTAGCCTAGGTTTGGACACGACCACGAGGCCTGGGTTGGCCTGTGTCGGGTGCACGACGCGCGTGCACACCCGCACGAGGCTGTTTCCAGTGTGTGTCCAGTTTTGTGCTGAGTTTGGGTAAATTTTGTTTTGGACACGGCTGTGTCCTCGTGATGGACACGTGATGGACCCTGGGACACAAACACATTGTATATTTCATTTACCAACTCTTTATTTTGTGTTTTAATAATTTTTCAATAGGTAATTGTTAATCTACCAATTTCAGAAACTGTGCATTTATTTTCTGATTGTTCCAGTTTTTAATATTGAACTTGAACATCAATTTAACCTAGTTCTACACTGTTAATTGCATGTTTTTAAAACTCTAACATGTTCACCTATGTGTATACTAGCAGTATGTAAATTTTTGGTTGTTTTGGGACTGTTTTGAGTTCAGAACTGAGAATGCAAGCAATGACTGAAAAACTGAGAATTCAGGAACTAATGTAAACTGATTATTGTGTTTTTTATGAAGCTATGGTTGATTCTAATGTGGTATGAAATCTGGGAATTAGTCCTAGACTGAAATATGAGATTAGTATGGGCTGAACTGAGTATTGGTTTCCAGTTTTGATTGTGTATTGTTTGGGTGTGATGTTGATTCATAAAACTGAAACCATAAACTGTTGAAATTGATTATTGTGTTTTGTTATGAAGCTAAGGTTGATTTCTAAATGATTGAATGACCTGGAAATCTCTCCATTATGAATTGTCAACTGTTTAGATTCAAATATGTTAACTGTCTTGGTGTTTCCAGATTTTTCCATTCCTGTTCTGCCCAGTCCATCTTCCCACACCTACACTTCACTGTTTCCCATTTTCTGTTAGCACACACACTTTTATTTGACACATGAACACACATGTCTAACTATCACTCACCCTACACACATTCACATACACTACTATTTCTTTTTCCTGTCACAGTCCACTCTTTTTCTTCCCATAACACACACACACAGTCTTTGTATCTCTCTCTACATATATATATTTCCTAGTTTCCCTAATGCAAAGTATATATGTAATATAACTTTCCCTCTCTATCTATATCCTATTTTCTATGTGATTATTTGCTAAATAGGTAATATATATAGATATTTTGTAATGTGCATATATATAATATAGTTTGTGTATCATATAGGTATCTAATATAGATATTGGCATTGGGTGTATAAGTCATGTTAGCATATATATATAAGTATCATATACATATAATTGTGTGTGAACTATATATGTGTATTCTTATATATGTGTGTATGGTTAGATTACACAATATATATCATGAGTGTTAGGTTTTAGATATAGATTTGACTTGTGTATGTTTTAGTGATGGCCTATAGGCATGATATAGCCTATGGCCTGTATGTGAGTCAGTTTGACTAGTGAGCCTAGTTTGGGCTTGTACAACTTTATTAGACCTAGTATAGACTAGTTTAGACTTGATAGCCTAGTTTAGACTTGGTTGACCTAGTTTGACTTCTAGGGTTGACCAGAGTTGACCAAGAGTTGACTTTGGCCTAGATTGACCTAGAATCATGTAGAATACATAGTAGGACTTCATTATACCATTTTGGACTTGTTGTGACTTGTGCTGTTCTGATTAGGAGCCAGATACCACTCCTCGGACAGTACTTTCATATTGGACACTCAGATACCAGGCGAGTACATTCTCTGATCATTTCATATCCTGCTTAGAATTATTTCCTGCATTAAATTACTTTACTTGTTACTGTCACGTTGGTCACACGGATTGGTACTATATGGATCGCTTCTTGAGATGTTATCCTTAGGGAGCATCGGGTACTACATGTTTTGTGCGTTTCACTTACATGGCATATCACTATGCTTCACTGGTTCTTTGATCACTTGTGACATATACTCTTATGATCACAGAGTCTCCTAGAATCTCTTATCCCATTTACTGGGTATCCTAGAATCTCCTAGAATCCCCATTTATGGGACATCCATGTATCACCCTTCGGGGCCTTGCGTGGAATCATAACATAACCTGGTTGGATCCTTGTGTATTGATTGGGGGTACGGGGGAGTAGAAGTAGACATGTGAATAATACCCAAGTAGTATCTTATCAGAATCTCTTTCATAGTGTCTTATCAGAATCTCCTATGCCATTTACATGTCTATATTGTACTCTGACTCACTAGCCACTGTTAGTCTCTATTTATAGTAGATATTTCTATTACAGCTTTCTCTCTCTATTTCATATCGTGCTATCTCTTCCTTAGTTGTGATTGAGTTCATTTACTGCTATGTCACCCCCATTCGGGGAGTATAAACTGTTTAGAGATATATTGCTAGATGTATGTTGACCTAGGACAGTGTTCTACCGCCGACACTGCGGCGTAGGCTGGACGTACCCACATCTCGTGCCCTTACTCTATGGTGCGGGTCATGACAGTACATAATAGGAAATGGTAATATGGGATCCCCTCCTTATCTGTGCATTAAAAATATTTGTCTTGTTACTAATCTAAAGCACAACCTTCTTAGCATTAGCCATCTTACGAATAATGGCTTTAATATTAACTTTGTTAAACACAAGTGCTTTATCACCGATAGCACTAGTGGATTTACAATATATGAAGGTATTAGAGAAAACAATATCTATGTTCTTTATCTTGTTGAAAGTACTAACAATGACAAGTGTCTAGTAGCAAAGAATGATGTAAGTTGGCTTTGGCATATGAGACTTGGACACGCCAACATGGACACCATCTCCCGACTTGCCACCAAGAAACTAGATAAAGGACTTCCAAGCATTTCTTTCAAGAAAGACATGGTATGTGGAGAATGTGAGAAAAGTAAGTTGACAAAATCTTCCTTCAAATCCATCAACTCGGTAAGTACTACTAGACCACTTCAACTTATTCATATGGTCCTCTTCGGTCCCAGTAGAGTGGCTAGTCTTGGTGGTAAACTTTATCCTTTCGTTTTAGTTGATTAGTTCTCGAGATTTACTTGGGTTATTTTTCTTGCTAGTAAAAGTGCTACCTTTCATGAATTTGTTGTTTTTTGAAAACTTGTTCAAAATGAGAAAGGCATTATGATCAACAAAATTAGAAGTGATCATGGGAGAGAATTTGATAATGCTGATTTTAAAAGATTTTATGAAAAGCATGGTTTGGGTCATGATTTTGCTTGTCCTAGAACTCCACAGCAAAATGGAGTTGTGGGGAGAAAGAATAGAACCCTTGGCGATATGGTAAGGGTCATATTAAACCAATACAAGCTTTCCCAATACTTTTGGGCGGAAGCCGTTAACACGGCATGTTATATTATAAATAGGGCCTTGATTCGACCTATTTCTAAGAAAACTCTATATGAGCTTTGGTTTGACAAAATTCCTTCTATTGAATATTTCAAAGTTTTTGGATGCAAATGTTTTATTTTGAACACCAAGGATAACCTAGGCAAATTTGAAGAAAAAGCCTATGAAGGCATCTTTCTTGGCTATTCTATGTACAGTAAAGGTTTTCGTATTTTCAACAAAAGAAGTCTCGTTGTCGAAGAGTAAATAAATGTCACTTTTGACGAAGTTAACTCTTCTACATCCTTCTCCTCCAATGATGTTGATGACATCTCTTTTGGCTTAGAAAACTCTTCTTTTGGAGATACTAGTACTCCTTCATCTAGCAATGAAGTTCAGACTACTCCACCGTAAACTCTCCACCAATAGAACCTCCTCAAGAGGATCTTCCTAAGAATGGAGATTTGTTCCCCATCAACCAAATGAGCTTATTTTTGGTGACCCCTCCTCACGAGTTGGCACTATATCCGCTACGTGGGATCATTGTGCAAATATGGCTTTTATTTCCCAAATAGAGCCTAAAAATATTAATGATGCTTTCAATAATGAATTTTCGATGATTGCCATGCAAGAAGAGCTAAATCAATTTGAGCGAAATAATGTTTGGGAACTTGTTCCTAAGCCTCACAACTTTCCCATTATTGGAACAAAGTGGATGTTTCGAAACAAGCTTAATGAAGATGGTTTTGTCACTCGTAACAAAGCTCGATTGGTTGCTCAAGGCTATAACCAAGAGGAAGGCATTGACTACGAAGAGACCTACGCTCCGGTTGCTCGTCTTGAATCCATTCGAATGCTTTGCGCTTTTGATTGTTTTAATGATTTTAAGCTTTTTCAAATGGATGTCAAAAGCACTTTTTTAAATGGATTTATGAAAGAAGAGGTTTATGTCAAGCAACCTCCCGGTTTTGAGAAATTTCAATTTCCTGATCATGTTTTTAAACTACACAAAGCCCTCTATGGCCTCAAGCAAGCTCCTCGTGCTTGGTATGAGCGCCTTAGCTCTTTTCTTATTTCTCATAACTTTTCCAAGGGCAAAGTTGACACAACACTTTTTATTAAATCTCTTAGTGGCACACTTCTATTAGTGTAAATTTATGTTGATGATATTATTTTTGGCTCTACTAACATGACACTATGTGAAGAATTTTCCAAAGTTATGCAGGATGTATTTGAAATGAGTATGATGGGAGAATTATCATTCTTTCTTGGATTACAAATCAAGCAAGGACCAAACGACACTTTCATCAATCAAGCTAAATATACGAAGGATCTCCTCAAATAATTTGAGCTCGACACATCCAAATTAATGAGAACTCCTATGGCCACAACAACAAAGCTTGATCATGATGAGAATGGTATTTTCGTTAACATTCGTAAGTATCGAGGTATGATCGGTAGCTTACTTTACTTAACTGCTAGTCGCCCTGACATTATGTTTAGTGTTTGTCTTTGTGCACGATACCAAGCAAACCCCAAAGAATCACACTTATGTGTCGTTAAGTGCATTTTTCGATATCTCAAAGGCACCATAAACATGGGACTTTGGTATCCAAAATCTCCATCCTTTGAGCTTGTAGGCTACTCGGATGCAGATTTTGACGGATGCAAGATTGATCGAAAAAACAATAGCGACACTTGTCAATTCCTTAGAAAATCTTTGGTATCTTGGCTTGGTAAGAAACAAAATTCTGTAGCTCTTTCCACCACTGAAGTCGAATACATTGCGGCTGGATGTTGTTGTGCACAAATTCTTTGGATGACACAAACACTTGTAGACTATGGCATTTCTTCTACCAGTATCTCCATTAAATGTGACAATACTAATTCTATAAATCGCACGAAAAACCCGATTTGTCACTCACACACCAAGCATATTGAGATTAGACACCATTTTTTTCGTGACCATCAACAAAAGGGGGACATTCATCTTGAATTTATTGATACTACTTATCAACTGGCGGATATCTTCATAAAGCCTCTCCCAGAGGATCGGTTTGTATTTCTTTACCAAGAATTGGGCATTCTTAATCTTGACTCCTAGTTTCTCTGTTCAACGGAATACCGACGAAATTCTGTGGAACACTGCCGGTATATCGATATCTGTTCAACAGAATAGTTCTGTTCATTCAATCGGCATACCGACGGAACTGTTCGGAACTCCGACGGAATACCAATTTCGGTGAAGCCTGCCAAACGTTCTACTTTACTCATTAATGGGCCCCACCAAATCTCCTTTTTCATCTAACTTATCCCTTCAAATCCTCTTCATTAACTCCCTCCCATCCTTTCATATCCCTTGCATTTATTACCTTCCAACTTTTCACCAACCTCACATCCATTCACACACCAAATCCTCATTTAAAACCCATCTCTTTACTTCTCTTCATACTCTTCCACTTCCCAACATTTCTACTTATATTAAACCTCTCTCCTTCTTCCTCCTTCTTCCTCCTCCTTCTACTTCCTTCCACACACATACAAATCTCGCCTCTACCAGTCTCTTCCACCTAAAACCGTTGCTTTTCACCATGGCCCACGCCAAGCGACCGCGTTCTTCCTCCTCTTCCAATCCATTCATGCCAGTACCCCTTCCGAATGGCGCCTACGACCGTAAAATTTTCAAATCCACTATTGCTGCTGACGCATGGTTCCAATCCTTTGAACACCACCCAGTGTTCGAGGGAAGGCCGATCAACTGGAATATCTTTTCTGGCCATCTCCCGCTATTCCAGTTTGAGGGACTGTCAAAACTTCTGAGCCGTCAAATTCCCGTGTATCTTGCTGCAGTTAGCCTGTTCTATTGCAATCTTGTCCCCGACTTGGCCATCAATACGATCGAAACTCTCGTCAACGATCGTCACTTCCGCCTCACCGCCTACGATATCGTTGAGATTCTCGACATTCCAAATCGAGTGGATGCTCTGCCTGCTCTCGCCGGTCTGAATCCTACCGCCAAAGTATCATTTGAAGATTTCTGTGGCATTATTTGCAAAGGCCCTGAGGCTCCTCCCATTTTAGCACTTTCCAAGCAACTGGAGCCATTTTATTACGAATTGCATCACATCATCCGCTACTCCTTGACTCCCAAGTCCGGCAACTACGATGCCATCACATGCGATGCCCCTGTTTGTATGTATTATCTCTATGCCAAGAAGACTTGGTCCTTCACAAAAACTCTGTTGAATGCCTTTTCCTTGATTCACTCTGCGGGACGGTATGCCCTCAATTATGACATGTTCATCATGCTAATCCTGGAAGCCAAAGGTGTGGACCTCAGTCTTTGCCACACGGATGGTGCTCCTTCCTACTTGGCTGTCTCGCGCCATTCTGCTACCGGCTAATCATCTTGCTCAGCTCGTCCATCTAGCTCTCAGACCGCTGCTGATGCTTCTTCTGACCCTCCTTCCTCTGGTCGTTATATACCTCTCACTCAATATTATTTTGACATGCGCATGGCCCAGGTTGAGGAGCAGATGAGGACTAACACCGGAGGCCTTGGCAACCTAATCCAGAGTCGCATACATGACAAGTGCTACTTCATTCAGCGAACTCTTCAGGACCGTAATGCTTATCTTGATCCAGACCTTCAGGATCGCAACTTCCAAGCATCACGTTTCTCTGATCCTAATGCCTACGGATTTATGTATCCCAATGGCATTGATCCGTTTGGGGCTTTCCAAGGGAACCCGGGTGATGATGGTGATGATCCGGCGGATTAGTAGAACTCCGGTCTCTATTGGTGATGGTCTAATAAGGAGTGGTGTCGGTGTCATAGTATGTCTTTTGAAGTCCTTTGGAGACCAATGTCTGTCTTTGCTGGTTTATTCGTTGTCCTATGCGGTCCTTCGGAAACTTTTGTTTCATGAAAAGTTATTAGTGGTGTCTCCCGATCGGGATATTTTATTTTAGTCTCAGTCCTGTATCAGTCTTAAACAAGCATGTACTCTCGATTTTTTAATCTAATATATGCATGGCCTTGTTCAACCTTTTATGTCTGCACTTCTTTCTCATACATTCCACTATCTTTGAATAACTGAAAAAGGGAAAGAAAATGTGTTGAGGGGGAGTAATCTAGCTACGGGGGCGATACTCTCTAAAACCACGATGATACATTCTTTTTGTCAATTATCAAAATGGGGGAGATTGTTGGCACATTAATTTTGATAACCTGTATCTTCGTGTTTTAGTTTTCTCTATCTTTTCTGCAAACAGATATACCGTCAAGCTTCCCAAAGGCTGCTACGAAAGATCATTTTATCAAAGCCACTCATTAAGCCACACGGAAGACTTACAGATTAACTTAAAGCAAGACTGAAGAGAAGCCACCGCATACTCAAAGCCTGCACTCAAATATTCAAGGTCATAGAGTCTGTACTAGGTCCAGGACATACTATGAAATGCTTAAGGTGGATGACAAACCAAAAGCCCTTACAAAATATCTTTCGAAAATCACTTGATATATATTTAACGAAAGACCGACGGTATACCGATAGGGACCGACGGTATACCGATTTCTTACGCAGAATTAGTTCTGTGAAGATAAACGGCATACCGACGACATACCGGCTTATACCGACGGTATACCGATTTCTTACATAGAAATAGTTCTGTGAAGATGATCGCCATACCGACGTATACCGGCGGTACACCGATATCAACCACAGAAATAGTTCTGTGAAGATAATTGACATACCAACGGCATACCGATGTATACCGACGGTACACCAATATCAAGCACAGAAATAGTTCTGTGAAGATAATCGGCATACCGTGTATACCGACGGTACACCGATATCGATGCACATAAATAGTTTTGTGTAGATAATCGGTATACCAATCTGTATTGCCAGAATTCCATCTGCTTTCTTTTTTATTTTTGAATGGACGGATCTTAGCATTAAATGCTCCAATGGCTAGAATTATTACCGTTGTTGTTCAGAACGGTACACCAATTGATTGTCGTTCCATACTGACGGAATTTCGTCAGCTGTATGTTTGGAGCATTAAATGACAAGCTCTCTTGGTGATCTATTTAAGGTGGTTGTGTCTTCTCTTTTACATCATCCACTTGAGCCTTAAATTTTCTCAACTACCAAGAGCCTCACCATTACTACTCTATCTAAAGCTTTAATTTGTCATCCAACCAAAAAGTGCTAGAGTATTCAAGAGTTGTAATATTCGATCTTCAAAGTGTTGTAAAAGATCAAAAGCCTCATTTCTTTCTTATTGAAGTTGACGAGCCTTCAGAGGAAAACTCGTGTGTAAGAATTTGACGAGCTCTTCGGATCCAAACTCGTGTTGAAGTTGACGAGTTCTTCGGATCCAAACTCGTGTGTAACTATTTACTCAAATAGTGGATTAAAGCCGGAGAGAGAGTTCCGGGACTGGAGTGCCCCTTAGGAGGAAGGATACAAGGATACATCGAATGTTTGAATCTCTCTCTTTTATTATCGTTTAAATTGCTTTTAATTGTTGGTAATTATTTTATTACCCTATTCACCCCCCTCTTGGGTTCTACATTATACTGCCTCTAGTGAGTATCCTGATATTCTTAGTCGAGGACTGGGTCTCTACTCTATGCATGACTTCGAAACTAATAGACAAGAACGAATGTGTAGCTCCTGAATCAAATAATGCATGAGTAAGAAATCTAGCAACTAAAATGGTACGTACAATAACCTCTCATTTTAGCTTGGGCTCCTCAACTACCATATCATGATCGTACCTCTGCGCACCTATCTGCTGTCTCGTCTGCTTGAACTAAGATGCTTGGTCGATGATCATAGGTCCCCTCTGATAACCACCAGGTGCTAGGGATCGATGTGCTCAGGGTTTGGAGATCGCAACATCTGCTGAGTTGGTCACTAAAGCTGGTCGATGATCATAGGTCCCCTCTGATAACCACCAGGTGCTGGGGATCGATGTCCTCCCTTGCAATCTCTGGCCTGATGCTGGCTAGAACCACATGACAGACACAGACCCAACCGTCGACGACAGTCCCTCTGGATACGACCTTGCTTGCCACATGAATGACAAGTAGTCATATATCTACCATGGTATGGCCTTGGTCTCTATTGCTGCTGAATCGCTGGACGCCTAATCGGTCTATTCGGTACTGTTATCTGTACTGGCACTGTAGTGCCAACACGCCTCTCCGGGGCCCTCTCTAGCAAAATGGTCTCCTGAATCTTTGTTGCGCTCAAAACCTCTACCCAAGTAGTATGGGCCACAGTGCCTATATATTGTCGGAGCTCATAGTTGAGGCACTGGTGGAATATTCGAGCCTTGTTTGACTCATCCTCAACCAGTGAAGGGGAAAAATCTACTCAGTCTGCTAAACTCTGTATCATACTCACTCACCGTCATATATGTAGAAGCATAAAATTTCAGGCGCATCAAAAGGGCGAAGTTCCTATACGCCACAAACAGAATGCGTCTAAGGCATAGGTCAGATGTTAACGCATCATTCAAAGGTAGTAAAAATGAAAGTACATGAAAAAAATATTTGTATTTATATGAAAATCTATTACATAGCTTTTTCATTACGTTCAAAGTCTACTACAAAGCCTAGTCTAAATCTCCATGGATAGGCGCATCAATCTGACGTCTCAGCATAGGCATGTCTCTTCCTCATCAGAGCGAATCACTTCCTGGTCAACGAGCGAATCACTTCCTCGTCAAACGTACAGGTGCATCGGCTAATGAAGTAGTTATTCAACAAAACGTGGCTTGGTAATCAATCCAAACCCGGTGGCTCTTCTAGCATAACGAAGGTTGGGGCACGACGACCCCAAGCGTTGCAATCAATTTTGCACTCGATGTCGTCTCGTAGAAGAACACTGCCAACAAGGTGTACGAGCACGAATCTCTCTGCCGTAGCTAACTCGGTGCATCTCAGTCTTCTAAAGGAGTTTGTCATCAAAATCAAAGCTTCTTTGAACGAGGAGATCCACAATTGCAGTACGACGTCTTGCCAAGGATGAGGATCAGCTGAGTTCATCTTCATTTCGAAGTAGTGTGAAAATAAGAAAAAAATTCTCTTTACCACACAAAATACTGCTATTTATAGGCCAGGGCAACCAAACCCATGCGCCAAGCGGCAGCTCTTCCCGAAACTAATGCGATGAACTTAGCATTTATGGCAATGAATCTGCCATCTCAAAATCAGCTAAGTCAAAAGTCATTAATTCTAGCCCCAAAATGCTCAACATGGTTGACCGAAAGAGATGTACCCCAGCTAATACGCCCTTCGGACAGATACTGACGTGCCCGGTGGTATACCAACAGATGCGCCAACCTAAGCTTGTCACCCATCAAGCATTTAATGTTGAGTGATAGAAATTATCAATACACGTCTCGAAGACTAAAAAAGTTGACAACTTTCATAGAACTCGAAGAGACGCTGACGTCAGCACCATCATTACTTATTGTGTTGGTTATGCTCTACCACATGGTGGACTAAAAAGTCACATGCGCCTCTACAGCCATGCGCTCGAACTTTGCATGCGCCGAAAGCCATGCGCCCAGACTTGCTATTGATCCCCAGAAGACATACGCCAAACCTACTCATGCGCCGAATCCCAGGCGCATCTAATCAAATAATCCTACAACAAATCAAAGATCTTTGAGCAATATACATGCGCTACGTATCATTGACTCAGTTCTGCTCAAGAACGGGTGCTAACCACCTAAGATCTCAGCAATAACTAAATCTCAACAACTGTCACGTGCCAGCACCTCCACAGCCCAATAATGTGGTTGCGAATATATTCAATTCGAGCTCCCCGGCATAGCGTCCCTGCGCCAAAACAAAGTCATGCACGCAACGTTCATGCATGCAAAATCTCCATGCGCTCATCATATATGCGCTCACGAGCAGATCATTCTACCTTCTATTAATAGAAGGATCATTCCTTCATTCAATCCTCTTCGGCATCACTTCATCAAATCCTCTAAGCTATTCAACAGCTTCGACTCATCACCTTCCCTTGAGCAACTCAGACGCTCAGAGAGATCGAGATCGTCGTCCGATCGTCAACGGAGTAAAGAATCAACTCTCCATTGCCACGGTTCCTAGATAAAAACAAAAGTGTACTCAAAGGATTTCATCGAATCCTAACTTGTATTCTGTTCTGTTTGTTATTATATAAAAGTTCATTTCAACACTTTTTAATGGCAAACAAGCTTGCGGCTCTACTGGGGACCACTTTCTCCTCTAACAAGAAGGTCGTGTCACAATCTGACGACAACAAGCTCGGCTCCTTCCTGAAGACGCTGGTGGTATGCTTCAATCAGCAAGCGTACGAGGAGTTTCTCTCTGAAGGCAGTGCGAGTCTTCGAAGCGGCTGCCAAAGTCGTAGAAGACTCGCCAAGTCTGGATGCACAAAGGCGATGTGTCGAGCACCACGACTGAAGGAGTTGTGCCGACGCAGCCATCCCTTCCTGTTGACATCATCAGCAAGCAAAACGTTGCTACTGGTGCAGCGCATCTGCCAGGAAAGTGCAATGCTGACTGCAACTCCCAACAAACTTCTTCCCAGTCGAAGAAGATGTACCGACGGAATAAGGGCACAGCTACTCTCCCGTGCATGAAATCTACTGCGCAGGAAAAGCACTCAGTTTTTAATAGAATCACTCGCTGTCACGACAAGGAAAAGTTGGATTCTATGTACTATGCACCCTCTCGGGCTAGTACAAAGAAGTCCAAGGCGGCACGGGCCATGCACCCTTAAAGTGTTATACCAGCAGCGAACCAGAAATGCATGCTGGAAGTCATGCGTGCAGGTGATGGTAAGCTATACAGAGTTGACTCAGGTGCTTTCGCACCCGGAATGGGTCAACTCTCAAAGTCCCCTTCCCACTTGGGTGTATTTCATGCGCTAGAACCAAGTCAGGGGGAAAACCTTGTGGTGTCGAACCCACGCGTCCGTATTGGCTATCTGCATGAAGTGGGTTCGACTCACAATACGTGCTGCTCTCCCACTAATGATCTGGGTGCATTTTATGAGCTACAGATCAGGGGCTACATCACTCACGTGACCACCCGGATGCTTGGCTTTGCCATGCGCCTGAAGAGGGTACAAATGTGAAACTCTTCTCACACGATTTGCATAATATGATCACTCACAAACATAGATCAAGAGAGATGACCACCATGCACAATACACCCCTCCCGGGGCATACTTGTGCTATGATTACTATCAACTGCTGATGTTACAAAATAGTGGCTCCACCACCAAGGCAGTTTGTGTTCCAGCAACTACAATCTGTCGCACCTGTCTGACGTCGCCTCGTAAAAAGGGTGCCAATTGACAACGAGGAAGAACCATTGGTCGACTCGTGCCACGTCATCTCCAGTTCTCCTGCACCCAGGGGAAAGGCAAACACCACCAACCCTCTAACCTTGGCTAGTTTATCGAAGAACCGATCGAGAAAAAGCAAAACAATAATCCCTACGATAGGGGTATTCAAGAATACCCGGTTAAAGACGAAGACTGCATCAGCAGTATGGGCTTGAGGTAGTCAGACCCCAATTCTTCACGACAACACCTCATTCGAAGATGAGGGTATCTATCAAGGAACTGACACCGATGCGGCTGGGGGTAGCCAGTTCAAGGAGTCAGAAGAGGAAGCTCAAATGCCAACCTTTCTGCAAAAAAGCGAGGCTGAAAGTTAAGCATCAACCAATCCATCGACTTTGACCCATATCATGCCTGTCTACATGACAGGGGGTGGCGAGGAAGAAGAGGGAGATGCTTCAGCTCCAGATCTCATACATCGTATGGATACCTTGGAAGCGGGCCTTAAAACCCTTTCTACCACTATGTAATCCTTGACCCAAGTCATGTTCGAGATTCAGAATACCCTCACAGCCCAACCTTCAACAAGGGCTCTTCTATCTGTTTGTCCCGATCCAGGGGCCAATAAAGAATCAAAGATACCCCCTCAGAGGGTATCTTCGGGGAGGGGTCATCACACCTTGCCTCAGACATCAGCTCCTTCGGGAGCTGAACATCGTACCTTGGCTCAATCACCTACTCCTAGCTCTACTAAAGAACTGTTCGAGCGGGTGAGAAACCTATGCGATCGTTTCGAGGCAAAATACAAACAGGATAAACGCCAGAAGCTTGGGAACCGGTAAACCTATCCTCCTGAGTGGAACAATATGGTTTATCCTCCAAGTATAAACCACAGTCACTTATACCATTCGATGGGAAAGAGTCTTCCCGTCAATATCTGACATATTTCCACTCCATGATGGGGCACTTGTCGAAAGGGTATGCCCTACTCACGAGCCTATTCATTGGAGCACTGAAGGGGTTGCCTATGACCGGTATTGCATCCTTCCTGATAACTCCATATCTTCCTTCGAGGATTTAAAGCATAACTTTCTTTCCAGATTCTATGATGGCGGGAAAGATATGACTATGTCTTCTCTTATGGAGATTACCCAGAAAGAGAAGGAGTCAGTCCGGGCCAATATTGAGCGCTTCCGGCAGGTGTGTCTAAGGCTACCCTATGGCATCCCCGAATCTGTGCTAGTGGACTCTTGCCGGAAAAACATGATGCCGGCAGTCAAACTTTGGGTTGACTCCGCCCAATATGTAGACTGGACTACGTTCATTATCGGCGCCGAAGCCGTCGAGTTAAAGGCCCGTGATGCTCATCTTCTGGGGGTTAGCTTCCCTGTGTTTGAAGACAAGGGAAAGTGCGCCGCCAATAGCAACCAAAGTGAAAGCAGGTACTGACTATGAATACTTCTAAGGGCGCGTCGGCTCCTGCTCAGAAGCCACCAACTGCACCAAGACAGAAGATGGTCTACTTCTTTAATGATGATGAAAATACCCTGCAGCTCTTCGAGATGCTGATGAAAGGCGACAAGATGAAGTTGCCTGATCCTAAGCGTCCCATTGAGGTGGACAGGGTAGGTGACCCGAGGTATTGTCACTACCATCGGTTCGTCGGACACCCAACTCGAGACTGCTAGATACTATAGAACTACGTACAACGCATGTTCAAAGCGAATATCCTCTCGCTTGACTATGAGGACATGACAGTCTCCGCAAATATGGTGTCTCTACAGTTTGGCACTCTGTCGCCAACTGAAGCTCAAGACGGCGTCGTCCCCATCTCAAAAGCGACAATGAAAGTACCCAACCTTCCACCAACTCGTGAAAATGTGAGTGGGCTAGTACCAATCACGACTTCCCGGGGCGAGATCATGTGGGTTCGCCCAGATCTAGCTCTGGAACTAACTCAACCGGGGGTACACTCTACCTCGAAGACGAAAGACAAGAAGACCAAGTCTTGCTGAATGGTCACTTTCTCTCTGGAGGAAGCTTTTCCAGTATTGATACGGTCTCAGCAAAATACTCAGCAGAGGAAGCCCCAGCTGGGGAGACGCCTCCCATCACCACTACTGCTGCCCAAAAGGAAGGTCCATCTCAACCTTCTGTAGAAGATAGGCAAAAGTAGAGGCTCGTTTTGACAAGCCTCTACGAAAAGAAGGTGCTTCGAGGTTGACCAAACCCCACAACTTTGACATATTGGTGCAGCTCGCTAGTACTCTGGCACGGCTAACACTGTTTGAGCTTCTCCGACTATACAAAAATACTTGAGATGCTCTATGTGAAGCGCTGGAGGATGATGAGTCCTTCATCAGTCAGGTCCAGCATCCTGAAGAAGATCCAACCGCATGTCCGTATTGCCATAGCATGGGGGAAATCATCCCCAACAGTATATTTACTCAACAAGACATGCTGCTCAAGAACAATAGGCATAAAAGACCACTGTATTACACAGGGTATGTTGGTGCCATCAAGGTGGATCGAATTTAAATCGATCCTGGGTCTTCCCTCAGCATTATCCTTCAGACTCTACTCCAAATACTGGGGATCCCGATGCATCGCCTGACTCCATCCAATACTACAATCAGTGGCTTCAACGCTGGAAAGAGCAAGCCTCTGGGCAAGATCCGGCTTAAATGTCATATCGACGATCTTCAAACAGAGGTGACTTGCTATGTCATTGACGCTGACATTAATTACAACATCTTGCTGGGACGTCCGTGGATACATGAGTACATGGTGGTGCCATCTACCCTCTTCCAGTGCATGCAGTATATGTCTACCAATGGCATAGTCAAGACGGAGTTCGCTGATGTCGATCCCTTTAGAGGGGTAGAAGCATTCTTTACAGACTCCAATCTATACAAGTCAGTTCACATGGACAATGAAGCCAATGACGTTGATGATGAAGCAGAGGCCGAAACAGAGGCCGAAGCTGAAGCTGAGATGGCGACTGAAGCACCTCTAAAGGTACGGATCAAAGGGAAACCTCTCCAAGTATCGGCTCCTTTCGTGGCCAAGCTGCACGGGAAGGCTCCGGCGTCTCCGATCGTCAAACTCCCATGTCGGGCTCAGGAACCAATTCGGGTCAGACCCCGAGAAGGTCTTCGAAAACTCCTCCTGCTAAGACGACAGCTCCGCTGGTTGCTAAAATATGGCAAAAGGCCCCTACGCCTTCTCCCAAGACTGTCTCGGTCTTAACAAAAGAGTTGGAAGACTATATATCTGCTAATGTAGATGTACCTTCTCTGGATGATATAATTCCCTGGGACAAGATCTCGTATTTTATCAATAAAAGGTTGTCTTTGAACTACTCTAATCTTCCACACTGGAATGCTATGTATATTTTAGATAATGCCTTATAGTCGTTGCAAACAAAATAATGACTGTTAATCATGTAAACCGAGTTGCCCCGTACCGAGGAGTCTTCTATATAGTTCCGCTATAGAACAGGGACGAAAAACCAATAATCTTCAGTAAGGTTGAACGTCACTAGGATCTCTCTCCAGCCCAACCAGGGCCGGATACTGGTAGATTGCAAATATACCGGTACATCAACAAAGCAAAGTATCTCATCCAAAAGATGGGTTATGACTTGAAAAGCGGCAGGGGCCTGAACTACGGCAAAGGCAGACGCCTTCCCCTCTGACTCCCTGTTCCAAATGGGAAGCCACAAGACTACTATCACCACACTCGACTGGGGGGGTAGGCTATGTCACACCGCTGACAACCCCAGAGAGTTCAAAAACTGAAGTCATAGTGTATTCTCGCTCATCTGTAGCTTCTACTTGGAATTCCGACACTAGCATCGGTCCAGTCTTAAGGAAAGTGTTGTCAGTTAACATGACATCCACACATCCTCTAGAAGAAGATGACGATCGGACATTAGAGTTCTTCGAGGAAGAACCTTGGGCTCAACGCTTAGGAGTGCAATGGGAATCTTGCTTCGAATAATGAGAACCTTCCACCGAAGATGAAGTCGAGCAAATCGACTTAGGGGATGAATCCTCGCCCAAACCCATTTTCATCAACAAAAGCTTGACAGGGAAGATTGTGAATCCTTAGTTCAACATATCGGGAAATACATCAACGTCTTCACTTGGAGCTTTGAAGATATCTCGGATTTGGACCCGAAAGTCGCAATGCAAAAGATTAACATCTTGCCTAACACTAAGCCTATTAAGCAGCAATAGCGATGCTTCCGTCCTAACATCATGGATACCATTAAGAAAGAAGTGGATAAACTCATAGATAGTGGGTTTATTCGCGAAGAGCAACATCCAGACTGGGTGGCCAACATCATTCCCATTACTAAAAAGAATGGAAAGATCCGAGTCTGCATTAACTTCAGGGAGCTCAACTCCGCTTGCCTGAAAGATGAGTTTCCCCTTCCGATCATCGACGTGATGATCGACAACACCTGTGGCTTTGAACGCATGTCCTTCATGGACGAATATTGGGGCTACAACCAGATCAAGATGTTCCCGGACAACGAGAAGCACACGTCGTTCAGAACTCCAAAGGGGGTTTACTGTTACACAATGATGCCCTTTTGCTTGAAGAATACGGGTGCAACATACCAACGAGCTATGAGCACCATCTTCAGCAAACATCTTCGCAAGACAATCGAATGTTATGTTGATGACATCGTTGTCAAAAGCCGTCTGCAAGGCGGTCATCTGCAAGATCTGAGGACAGTCTTCGATCTCATGTGGGTACCTCATCTCAAGATGAATCCAGCTAAATCCTTCCTCGGGGTTTCAGCGACAAGTTCTTGGGTGTCATCATCATTGCGAAGGGTATCCACGTTGACCCTGAAAAGACCAAGGCCATCCTTGATATGAACCCTCCGATGAACCTGAGAGAACTTCGAGGCCTGCAAGGACATGTCGCCTACATCAGAAGGTTTATTGCCAATCTTTCCAGACGGTGCCAACCCTTCACTAAGCTTATGAAGAAGGGTGTCTTTTATGTTTGGACTGATGAGTGTCAAAAGACATTTCACGATATCAAGGCTTATCTCACATATCCCCCAGTTCTAGTAGTACCAGTTGTAGGAAAACCCTTCTTGCTCTACGTCCGTACAATGGACCATTCTCTGGGTGCCTAACTAGCTCAGAATAATGATGCAGGCTATGAGCAAGCTACCTACTATCTAAGCAGGACAATGATTGGGGTCGAACATCGATACAACCCCGTCGAGAAAGAATGTCTAGCTTTGGTCTTTGTTATACAAAAGACTCGTCACTACATAACGGGTCAGACTATCCATGTCATCTCCCGGGTCAATCTACACAGGGTCCTCATGACAAAGCGAGGAGCGCTGAACTCTCGATTAGCTATATGGGTAATACTGCTATCACCATACAATATGGTATTCGTGCCAAAAAAAAGCTGTCAAGGGCCATGCGCTAGCCGACTTCCTAGCTGTACATCCGATCCCGGATTGTTGACCCAAACTGGATCGCAATTAACCTAATCTTGATAATTAACAAATCGATATTTGACATGATCCAACTCGACACATATATTGTCATCAAAGCTACAAAACAGACGACTAACACATATCAAGTCAGACAATCATCATCGACAACTGCTCGACGAATACTGCTGGAACTTGTCATCGGAAGTCTGTATTTTTACAATTTTATTTGAGTCTAGGCTATTGTACGTTGAGTCGCACTGAATACCTCAACCATAGACTAGATAACCAAAAGCCCCACAAACAAAAAGTAAAACTACCAAAGCCCATTTAGCCAAATGAGCATTCTGTCTCCAAGGAGGCAGAGTTCACACAGAGTTCGGGCCGAACTCTGTCTCCTAATTTGTAGGAGCTAATTTTTAGGGATTGCTCATTGCAAGTTGTCCAACGGCTTATAGAGCCGTGCTCTAATAATATGGCGGAATACAATCCTCTTATTATGGGACTCTAGTTGGCAGGACAACTCGGGGTAGAGTGCTTCGAGTCCTATGATGATTCAAAACTTATCGTCAACCAGGTCCGAGGGCAATACGAGGTCTGCCATGAGGACCTGATTCCCTATCATAAAGCAGCCTTGGACACCATCTCAACCTTCACCGAGTTCTTCATAGAACATATACATTGGCTACAAAATCTGGAGGCTGATGATGCTCTGGCTGGCCTTGCTGCCTCCTTGGCGGCACATCTCGGGACTCAATATTTCGTTATGGTGACAGGCTGGGATTTGGTGTGTCCCAAAATTAATCTGTGCATATGTCTGAATCATGCCATGCCAGCAGATGCCAGCGTCAACATCAAAGACGGGCAATTTTTGTTTATAGACTTTGCAGCCTATGGAATCCTCCCAGACGATCCAAAGGAAGTCATGTCTGTCAAAAGGTGCTCTTTTCTATTACAATACAGCTACCAAAATGCTGTATCGCCGTTCTTATGATGGGCTTCTCCATCGATGTTTATCAAATGAGGAGGCGGCCGAAGCTCTTCGGGAGGCCAATGACGGTGCCTGTGGAGCTCATCAACCAGGTCCTAAGCTACAGGATCGGCTCTGACATATGCGCTATTACTGGCCTACTATGATGGCAGACGCTATTGAGTACGCCAAAAAGTATCGGGTCTACTAGTTGCACACTGACTTCATCCATCGACCCTAAGAGTTCCTACACCTACGGTCGCCTCCTGGCTATTTGAAGCCTGGGTATGGACATTGTCAGACCAATCACCTGTCCGTCATCCAGAGGGCAATGCTTTATTTTGGCAATCATCGACTACTTCTCTAAGTGGGCGAAAGATATACCTCTGTCAGAGGTGAGGAGCTCAAAGGTGATCAGCTTTACCAAGCATCACGTCATCTACCATTTTGGGGTACCCCAGAGGATCATCCACGACAGTGGTCCGCAATTCATAAGCCATGCGTTCAGCAGGTTCTGTGATAAGAATCACATCCAGAACGTGGCATCGACTGCTTATAATCCGGCGACAAATGGGTTGGCTGAAGCTTTCAACAAAATAATCGTCAAACTACTCAAGGAAGTCGTGTCGTCTAACAAGCACGACTGCAACAAGAGGTTAGGCGAATGCCTTTGGGCCTATCGTACGACGATACGGACTCCGACGGGTAACACACCATTCTCCCTAGTATACGGGAGCGAAGTCGTGCTTCCTCTCAAAATCCAAATTCCCTCGCTACGAGCGGCTATTACGAACTAGTTGACGGAGGAAGACAATCAACGTCGCCGAATATAAGAGTTAGAGGTACTAGATGAAAAATGCCTCTTGGCTCAGTAGTGCATTGAGCTATACCAAGCTCGCATCTCTAACGTGTTCAACAAGAAAGTCAAACAAACGACTTTCCAAGTGGGTGATCCCGTCCTGTTAGCCAGGCCAATGGTGATGGCTCACAAAACACCAGGGATGTTCGAACCCAAATGGGAAGGCCCCTTCATCATTGAGACGGTATATTCTAATGGTGCCTACCGACTCGCAAAGCCTAACGGGGACTTGTTTATGATGCCAATCAATGGCAAGTTCCTAAAGAAGTACTATGCTTGAAACCCTTCGACATGTACTTCCATCTTCCCCGCAAGAAAATCTAGAAATTTGACAACCGAGTTTATCCCTCTTGATCATGATATGTCTTTGTAGCCCACATGCTCTATGGCATTACTTTATCGTTTCTTCAATAGAAAACATCCAAGTCTACATCACCTTTGAGTTGTTTCCTACACCCCCGTAAAGCTTAATATTTCCCCTGAGTAAGACGATGCTAGAATGAAAGTTTACCATGTCCACATTATCTCTGAGTAAACATCTTCATAAAATAATCCATGTGTTGTTACACTCTATCCAAAGAACATCCACGTCCATATTACCTCTGAGTTGTTCTCCATATCCTCACAGAGTCCATTCTTACCACATCCATATCACTTCTGAGTAAGAAAAACTCTACCACAAACCTCATGTTTACCATGTCCACATTACCTCTGAGTAAATGTGTCGGTTCACTCTCTCAAGTTAATATCTGTACCTAGAACCAAGGTACGCCAAAGTTGTTAAGTCTATAGAAATCACAAATTCATGACAAATGAGCCAGCAAAAGTTCTTTATTTTTTTATCAAAAGGAGAAAAAGACCGCATTGCTAGAAACAACTACATCTCAAGACGAAAAAGCAATAAAAAGTACAAAGGAGGACAAAGTCGAGGGTCGGCAGACAGCTCGTCAATATGATGCTTCAAAGCCACGATCCTAGATTCAACAGTTGCTAAAACTCGGCGCTCAGCCTCATGATGCATCGCATCCTTATTGTAGTGCCCCATCCCACTCAGTCAATCGAAGGAATCGGAACGCCGACGGCGTTCGGACTTAGCCTTGCAACGGCTGCTCGAAGACTCGCTCGGTCGAGGCGACTCCTTGCTCAGGTGGGGTAGTTTCGGTAAACTCGCCTCATCTTAACCTTCACATAATAGATCGCGTGTTTTCAACTTACACAAGTAGGCATGATAATAAAAGAGACAAATCCACATAGTTAAGGGAATAATCCCAACGGATCGAATCGAGTTAGAATATGGAAAGGTCCAACGGTCGGCTTAGAGTTAGTGCACGGCGTGCTTTGAAAATAACACTCGATCCTTCGTCCCGTGGCTTTGGAGAAGGAAAGTTAGTCTTTGACACAAAACTATGAAATAGCCTAAGTCATAGGCGTCGCCCGCGTAAATGCTCGATAATGCATGCACTTTTCCACGATGCAAGGCTTGGCATAGCCTTTGCTCGCCCCACGAGCTAAGTTGTGTCATGCGGCTTGTGGCATTAGCCTAGACACCCAAATAACTTGGTTGTTCAAAGTCGAATGCGTGCACGACACGTTCCCACGACGCAAGGCTTGACACAGCCTTTGCTCGTCAAGTTGATGCACGATTAAGTTAGGCTAAATGATCCTAGGCGATTGAAGATGTTCTAAGAACTGTCCTATGTTTTCTATGGTTGTCAATATTACTTGGTTTCACGATCGTAAGGCCTGTCATATACAGTGTCTTGGGCGATGGTGTCGCATAGAGTTCAAGTTGGTTTAAGGCACGATGTCACGGACTTAGTATTTTAAGGCATGGGCCACGGTTGATTCATTGAGTTTGGAAAAAAGGCTTCAAATAGTTGTTTTTGAGTTGAAGGAAATTATAGGGCAATAAAGAAGAATGCTCGCGACTATGGGTCGTCGAGGCGGTCTCATATTTGAGAAGTATTGAACTTGGCCCTGGAAGAGATGGTAACACTAGAGGTATAATGACTATGTGAGACGTCAGTTTAAGTCGAGTCTTGCATGGTCATGGATAACTTGTCGACAAGGTGGAGTTTCCTCGACGGTGACCCAGGCGGCCAACGGGACCGGTTCTTGAGAAACATGATTAGCAGTGCTGGATGACCGCACAGGTTAGCACAGAGTCTTGCAGCGAAGGTCGCTACTCGCACTGGCAAGGGCGGCCGCCTAACAAGCTTAAGGGAGTCCAGGATAGCGCTGGGCGTTAGTGACCAATTCATATAGATGAGTCGACATGGTGGCAACCCGCATGTGTGCCTTTCGATTGAGTCGAGTATTGAGTGCACTATATCAAGGAGTCGAGTTGAATGTGTGTGTACAAAGAACACAAAATATTGGGCCTAAGATTTGGCTGCAACGTAGGCGACGTGCTTCGGCATGAGATGTAGCGTCAAGTCTTAAGTTGTCGGCATATAAGTTGCATAAGTTGGATTTGAGTCATCTTGAGTTTAAGTCAGGTAACGCCGCAAGGCAAAGTCGGTCGAGTGACACTTAGCCCACAAGTCTTGATTTGTGTCAGTTGGTGATCAAAGTAGCAAGGGCCACGAGGCGGCGATATGGTTAAGTCACATTGAGTTACGAGGCACGGCACGATGGATTTGTAGCACGGTCACAAGGAAATTGACCACTACGCGTAGTTGCGTCTCTGATTTTGGGCCGTAAGGCAAACATGACTTGATAGGTTAATATTGTTGGTGCAAGCACGGGATGGTCTAGAGACACAAAATAGGTCAAGGCGTCTGTCCTAAAACTGATCCTAAGACAAGTGTAGGAAGACAATCATAAAAGGACTATGTTGCACAAAGTAAACCAAACGTGTTGGTTTTGTATGGGTGGGCGAAGAGCTCATTCCACTAGTACAGTTGAGTACTGACACCCATATAGTTTTCATGTTCAGGCACAGGTAGAAGCTCGTGGTGCAGAGCTCGCTTGGATGCGTCAAGGCACAGAGTTCCTTGGCGATTTGTAGCGTGCGGCCGCGTAGAGTCAAGACTTATATAGGACATAATGTATGTACGTCGCCTTCCGAAGCATCCGCTGGTTCAAGACATGTATTGAGAGATGAGAGAGAGCTGAGTGACTTGTAATGTGAGAAGAATAAGCTTGACTGATTGTAATCTTGGCCTTGCGCCCCTTTGTAATCCTTGTTTAAATAGCAATAAAATGGATCTTTTGAATAACTTGTGTTTTGTTCTAAATTTTTGCTGTTATTATTCAATGTCTCTGCTTGGGACTTCTGTGCGACGACCCCGTCGTAGCCGATGTAATCGGCCGTTATGGAACCCCGTGACACTTATCCTCGGAGGCAATATCAGTTGCATGCTTGTCATACAGCTCCTTCTTCTGGTGGAACAAATTGGCCAAACTTCGCCGCTTCCTCCTTAAGTATGATGTGGTCGGTTTGCGCTCATTCGGAATCCACTAGGAGTTGAGTTCGCTGCTCCTGGAGAAGGCGGATCTTGGCGTCAACCTCTGCCATGTGGACATTCAAAGATTACCATAGACTGGCCTTTTCCTCCATAGCTGATGTGAGCTCTTGCTCTTTGGCCTCAGTATTGGCCAATTTCTGTTCCCAAACGGCCATGATGGCCAATTAAGCTGACTCAGCCTCGACCACTAGCTTATCCTGCTTCACCTCTATCAAGGCAGAAAGATTATTCCGTTGGATGTACTAGAGCTCAGATGGCGATCAAGTTCAGCAATTGATGCTTCTTAGATTTCAGCCATATGATCATGACCCTAGTGAGATCGGATCAAGCCGATTTGTGGGATCGCCATTGCTTTGGCTATCGCGAAGCTTCTGCCTTCCTCCAGCACAGCAGATATCCCCTCCTTAACATCTTGTACACAGACTCGATGAGAAACTTCACGTACTCGTCTATGTCAGCTAATACTTGAGGCGTCATAGGTGGAGCCGTCGGGATTCCCACGTGAGGCGGTAGGATAGAAGAACTCGACGACGGTGTGACATCTTGGTTCGGCGGAGTAGCTGTCACCCTGCTTATCGAACCTCCGGCCACCAAAACTTCAGGGTTTGAGTCCCCTTGAGGAAACTTCGATCCGGAAGGCTCCGGAATCTCAACATATGTGGGCTCTGCCTAACTGCTAACAATCTCAGGGTCAGGAATTACGGTAGCCGAACCCCTCGAAGGACCCATCACAGTCCCCCAAGTGGTACTGACTAAAGAGGGTTCTTCCATAATAGGGCCCTTGCCCTTGTCAAGATTTACTCCGGAGGGTCCACCAACATCAAGGCCTACCGTAGCAGGCTCAAAAATTGTACCTGCTGCAAGGACAGCCTCCTCTACTCTACCTCCTGATGAGGGAGCAGGCGTAGGATTTGGAGGCAGGGATGCTTCCTCCATCTCACTTTCCATCGGGGCAGGAGTAGGACTCGGCAACAGAGTCGGCTCTTCTATCTCAGTCTCTATCACTGGGGATGGTATAGGACTTGGCATCGCAGTGTGTTCCTCCCTATGATCAAGTGAGGACTCGACCATATTCACGTCTTCAGTTACCCCGGGCTGGTTGTTATCACCCGTTATCAAGTACTCATCGACATCCCCGATAGTGTCATCTGGGACGTCATCCGAGGAAGATGAGTCCCAATCCACTTCTTTCTTGGGAGGATTTTTTGTAGCCTCTCCCTCCTGAGAATGGGTAGCGGTCTCTTCACCTACGCCCGCAGCCGATTCCTCTGCTTTCTGCGTGGGCCCCACCTGATGCATACCTGCAAACAAAACATGATCATTATCATTGTCAACATTTATAAGTCAGGTATAAACAAAGTTACCTAAAATGCTTGACGAGGGTTATTCAGTGTTCATTGAATCCAGAAAATTACTGAAGTCATCTGCCGCATAATCAAAAACGGCGGGGACATCCACCCGTACAATATCCACCTGGTCTTCCTCAACAGGAGACACCACCACTGGCGTTATATGCTCTTCAGGAGAGATAGTGACCTCCTTCTCAACATCCAAGTCTTGCTTCGAAGACCTGGGCTTCCTCTTCGTCTTTGGCCTTTCGGGAGAAAGCTCTTTTGGTCTTTCCACAGAAAGAGATGTTATAGCCCCAGACTTGGAGGCCAAAACCTTCCACGGCCTCTTTGGCACAGAAGACCCCGATCCCGTTGGGGTACACCTCTTCAGTTGGTTACCCGTGGACCCCTTCGAAGGATCCTCCGTCCTGGCAGTCGGAGCAACCACCAGTTCGGGAGTAGCTGCCGGTTCCGGAGCATCTAGCGGGCGATACACCCGGGCATTCATGATCATGACGTCGCTTGCCTCAAGCCGAGTCTCGACGATGAAGCTTGTCTTCCTATCATGTCCGGGAGATAGGGTGTTCGCCGCAAATTAAATCTTGACGGCGGGATATAGGATGTTCGGCCTGGGGTTCAGAAGTGGTGCTGTGAATCGCACCCCTGTGCACCCAGCATTATAATACTGCCATGCCCGGGCTCCGTCAAAAAAACTCCCAACATTCTCCAAGCAGGTACTCAGGTTGTCCAGCATAAGTTGACTGTAGCCAAACTGACGGGCGAAGCGGCTCGGTAGATATGGCTCCAGAAAATAATAGTTCATGTTCTGATATACCATATGTGAGGGTCGAATGCACTACAACCAATAAATCCCCCAATCAGGAAGGGTGATAGCATCTTCGCCTGTATCTACCAACTCTTCATCAGCTTCAAAGCCCAGAAAATTTGGGCCAACCTTAGAAATATCCCATCCTTGGTGCTGGGACAAAATCTTCCTACAGACTAGGACACCAGTATGCAGCCACTTCCTTCTGCGGTAGCGACGGATGAAAGCATGCCCAGCAAAATGCCCCTCCTCTGGACCGGGGCTTATCAAGTTCTGGTGGTGCAATATAAATCACCCCATCTGATAATGATAGAGCAGCTCCACTAGGGGAGAATTCCCTCTGTTGCCCTTCATAGCCAAGACCTCCTCTGCAAATTCTCGTAGACCCCACTGCACGGTGCATACGATCGCAGGGAGCAAGGCCAAACGACGACCAAATACTAGCTTCACGGCTAGCAAAATAGGGTTCCTGGTAACTCTCTCCAAGAGCCCGAACCACCAGGGAGCACGTAGTCCAGAAGCCATATCATCAGATAGGACGCTAATATAGCCTTCGTAGAAATCTTGTGCGTGTAGTGCCAGAAACTGCTATAAATGTTTTTAGCTGGCCTCTGGAACTCATCCTTTAGTGGATTCTTCTCATCTGCCTCCCTCATTTTGGTGACGATCTCGTTACTCGTGAAACCCTGAAGAGTGGTGAAGCAAACCTTTTTCGGGTCGCTGGTGTCCTATATGAAGATATAATCTCTCTACGCTGTCACGTGAGGGGATGCCCTCTTCTTGTCACTCTACTGATCCATGTAATGATGGTACAACACCTCCTTGAAGACCGTCAGCATTTGTGGGTTCTTCTCCTCCAAAGCGGAGAGCTCCTCGTTCGTGGGAAAGTACTCTTCGTACACCTTCGTTCCCCAAGACAGCTTCGAGACCTCGAACATCTCTTAGCGGGCTAATCCCAGTTCCCCTATGGGCGTATAAAACATCCCAATATGGTGGTTGTATAGCTCTAGTTGGGGCCAAAAACATGGTCATGTTTAAATCCGTGCCAGATTGGGTAGACCGTATGGCAGTCCATGTAGAGGACCTCGAGCTCATTTTTGTACTTGGACAAAATACAAAGTGTCAGGTCATCCCGGCAGCACGTATTCGGCCACTCTCCATCATGTCCTGGAAGAAAAAGGTGGGTTGATCCCTAATCAGTGTCATCCTTTCTGACGGCTGGTCCAACATGATCGTCGCCTTGGTCGGATTGATCACTTCCTCATTAAAGTCTAGACCTATCTAGCAGAGGGAGTAGTCGAACAAGATCTCGTTCAACATTGGCAAAGTCATAGATACTACAAAAAAGATAAGGCAAATGAGTTAACAAAAACTTGGCCTTTTTTATAAATGACAAAAAGAGTTATGCGCGGCCTGACATCCGCGCATCAACAAAAGCCAAAGTCTCGGCGCATCATCAGGACAGAAGTCCATGCGCATTGACTAGATTTGACCTAGAAGAATCTCCAGGAACGATGTCCATGCGTGTCAGCATAGTGAAGCTTAGGCGCATCTCCATGGTGCAGCTCGATGAGCCACACCCATGTACTCCAGAGAGTGGTTAGCACCTGTTCCAAGATGGTTACCCGATTATGCGCTCAACCGTGTACAAAGTGTTTGTGTGTTTGAGATGAACCCTCAACAGCGGACCACCTACCGAGAACTTTCGGTCGCACGTCAGCGTACATCGTGTTGGTGACTTGGGGCTCGTCAACGTCGGCTTAGTAGGTTTCTTGCCCTTGCCTCTACCCCTGCCAGTAGCACCACGGGGAGCTTTGGGGGCTATCACACACAAATTATTGTTTTTTCGAAAGAGGGAAAAATTCTAAGGAAGAAGAAGAAGAAAGAGAGCAGAAAAGTCTCTCTCTTCCACCCAGACACCTATTTATAGGCTTGGACCGCACACGTGAACAGATAAAGACGTGACGTCAGCAATGCTTCGAGTTTCATGAAGAAGGCGACTTTAAATCTTCAAAAAGATTTAACTCGGAAACAGAAGCGTTATCTATTCGGCCAATCAAATAGCATGCACGGACATAACCATGCACGAGAACGGTCATGCGCCTGAGCAGAGCATGCGCCAAAAGTCTCTACTACCCAGGCTTCTTGTTCAAAGTATTCCAAAACTTATCTGAAGTTTTGAAAACTTTGAAAGGGATCTTGTAGAAGCATGGAATTTTAGGCACATCTAGAGGTCGAAGTTCCTGTGCACCACAAACAGAATGCGCCGAAGACATAGGTCAGTTGTTAGCACATCATTCAAAGATAGTAAAAATAAAAGTACATGAAAAGAATATTTTTATTTATATGAAAATCTATTACATAGCTTTTTCATTACATTCAAAGTCTACTATAAAAGCCTAGTCTAAATCTCCATGGATAGGCGCATCACTCTGACGTCTCAACATAGGCGCGTCTCTTCCTCATCAGAACGAATCACTTACTGGTCAACGAGCGAATCACTTCCTCGTCAAACGCACAGGTGAATCGGCTAGTGAAGCAATTATTGAACAGAACATGCCATGACAATCAATCCAAACACGGTGGCTCTTCCAACATAACGAAGGTTGGGGCCTGACGACCCCTAGCCTTGCAATCAATTTTGCTCTCGATGTCATCTTGTAGAAGAACACTTGCAGCAAAGTTTACGAGCATGAATCGCTCTGGCCGTAGCTAAATTAGCGCATCTCAGTCTTCTGAAGGAGTTCATTATCAAAACCAAAGCTTCTTTGAACGAGCAGATCCACAATCCACAGTACGACGTCTTGCCAAGGAGGAGGATCGGTAGAGTTCATCTTCATTGGGAAGTAGTATGAAAATGAGAACGAAATTCTCTTCACCACATAAAATACTACTTATTATAGGCAAGGGCAACCAAACCCATGTGCCAAACGGCAGCTCTTCTCAAAATTAATGCAATGAACTTAGTATTTATGGCAATGAATCTGCCAGCTCAAAATTAGCAAAGTCAAATATTCTAGCTCTGAAATGCTCAACAAGGTTGACCGAAAGAGATGTGCCCCAGCTAATGTGCCCTTCAGACAGATACTGACGCGCCCAGTGGTATACAAACAGATGCACCAACCTAAGCTTGTCACCCATCAAGCATTTAATGCTGAGTGACAGAAATTATCAACATACGTCTCGAAGACTAAAAAAGTTGACAACTTTCATAGAAATCGAAGAGACGTCGACGTTAGCACCATCATTACTTATTGTGTCGGTTATGCTCTGCTACGTGGCCGACTAAATAGTCGTATGCGCCTCCACAGCCATGTGCCCAAACTTTGCATATACCCCGAAGCCATGGACCCAGACTTGCTATTGATCCCTAGAAGACATATGCCAAGTCAAATCATGCACCTGATCCTAGGCGCATCTAATCAAATTATCCTGCAACAAATCAAACATCTTTCAGCAATGTACATACGCCACGTGTTATTGACTCAGTTCTATTCAAGAATGGGTGCTAACCACCCATGATCTCAGCAATAACCAAATCTCAATAACTGCCACGTATCAACTCCTCCGCAGCCCAACAATACAGTTGTGAACAGATTCACTTCGAGCTCCCCGACGTAGCATTCCTGCGCCAAAACAAAGTCAACCGCGGAGCGTTCCTGCGTGCAAAATCACCATATGTGCATCATACATGCACGCATAAACAAATCATTTTGCCATCTATAAATAGAAGGATCATTCCTTCATCAATCCTCTTCGGCACCACTTCATCAAATCCCCTAAGCTATTCAACAGCTTCGACTCATCATCTTTCCCAGAGCAACTCAGACGTTCAGAGAGCTCGAGATCATCGTTAGATCGTCAACGGAGTAAGAATCAACTCTCCATCGCTACGGTTCCCAGGTAAAAACAAAAATTACTTAAAGGATTTCATCGGATCCTAAGTTGTACTCTGTTCTATTTGTTATTATATAAAAGTTCATTTTAATACTTTTAATGGCAAACAATACAGCCTTGACAGAGGTGAGTAAACTTCCTCTGAAGCTCAAATCGGACCGAAGGTGGAAAGCTGCTCAAGAAATAGTCTGCAAAACTCCTTCTAAGATGGTAGTGTCTCAAAATGCTTCTCCTCCGCCTTCCAACAGTGGTGGGCCAAGTCCTTCAGCTCCATACAGACAACAGTCACCTACTTCTCCTTAGGTAGCTCAGTTCTTTCCAACATCTGTTCCGTATTGACAAGCTACTCATTTACCTCAAATTGATCCTCGGTACCCTTGAATGGAGGAGGTTGCATACCTCTAAACTTGTCAATAGTTTCTGTCCGCCTTGACTCAATGCTCTTCCTAATGAGCTCACTTTGCTGCCATTGGGCCTACATCATGCCCTAGAAGAACTGGTACATGAACGCCTGACTATCCTATAGAAGTTCCTGCTGACCATGCTATGGCTGAGGAGGGAACATAAATGGCCCCTGGAAGGAAATGGGGGTGGTGGAGGCAATGGTTCCTCCCCTGTCCCTGGGCCTACTGGCTTTCCTGATCTGACTGCTACTGATAACGCTGCTCCACAAGCGTCACCTCAGGCTGCCGGGATGACTGACCCTGCTGGAGGTGGGGGTGCAGGTGTCAACATAAGTGGCAGCTCCAGAATTAGCTCAGGCGCTCCGGTGTCTCGCGAGACATTGTTCGGCTGTGCCACATGACCACTATATAGGTTCATCTCTCTGGTCAAGAATAAGAACATTATCAGATAAAAATAAAATCAAACGAGATGCAAACTTAAAGACCAAATTTAGGATAAGTTTGGAATCAAGAACGAAAATCAAACATGTGAATGAGATTCTAATATCTAATCCTATTGCAGGCTCGCTTGGCACAATAACATAACCAAGGCGATTTAATTCAGGACCTGCATGGGCCACCACAAAAACCATATCACTCTCCAGTCTCAAAATACTCGGGACCAACCTACGTAACAACGGCCAGCAGATATGTACTAGAGGATTTCCCAATTTAAGGGAATCCCCAACTACGTATATCGTTGTACCGAAATAAATTGTAGTCATAGGTATGCTAATCTCATCCACAGAATAAGTAAAGTAGTTTGAATACGATAAAGTCAAGTAATCAGAAATAAGTCATACAGACCATAATGAGTATATAAAGTTGGTGGAGATAAATCCACTACTCAAATATGTCGAAATAGAGTACTGAAGGGAAATACAGAAAGTAAGATAACTATATACACTCTAAGTGGAAGAGTGCACCTAAGATGGTACCATACACAATCAGATGAAGTCAGTTAGAGAGATCTCCTCGTTACCCAATGTTACGTCTGGTCCCACGCCGTACATCTCCGGGTACTCTTGCTCGTCTAATCCTGGAAAAAAAACTAGGTGCTCAGAGGGACGTAACAAGATACGTAATATACAAGCAACTATGGAATAAGTATATAAAGGCGATGGGTGTTCCAAAAACTATGTGTAATGCACTGAGAACAATGTTCGACGAATGGATCTCTCCGAACATGAGATCCTCTTATTGTGGGGCTCGTCCGAACCACCGACTATTGTAACAAAATACCAATAGTAGCCCCTCCGTCTAGTAACAGTCCTCCCCACCCAATGCATATAAAATAGGTCGACTCCTCGACACGCTCAATCCCTAGTGTAAAGTCCAGTATGAAAATATCTAGCATAAACTATGTCGTCGCACGTCCCGGTCGCGCTGATGATCAATCAGTTGCGGGAGTACATGTCTATATCTCTGTATCATCTCATCATGTCCAATCAAGTATCACGGTCCAGCATGATATTAGTGTATCTACGCTTTAGTACTCCAATGGCCTAGGTCAAAAGTAATGAACCAACGCATCCCGTTGGCTGCATCCAGAGTCAAGCTCGGACGTGCAGATATAATATAGTCATAAAAGTAGCCGAACACGAACTAAAATAGAAATGGAAATATAGCAGCAAGATATACTTTCCTGGATCTGAAGGCTGAAAGGAAGAAAAGCTGGTGTAGGTCCCGAGCCCAAAAAGTCCAAGAGACCTAGAGATTAGATTTAGGGCATAATTAATAATAAAGCTATTAATCTAACTAATATAACATTATTTTAACATAAATATACCAATAAGGTCTTGCTTTGATTATTGTACATGGGTTCGAAAGGGCTTCTGACTTGGCAGTAGGCACATTCCTCAAACTAAATTCACATATATGCCCTTATACATATACACACATATATAGAAATTGCTATATTGAGAGAATATGGCATCTACAGACTGCCCTACAACTATAGACTAAAGCTTTCTCGATTTTGTTGTTGGTATAACCAACATTTCTCCTTAGATATTTGATGACTCCTACACATCATCAATATTTGTTCCCAAATTGTCTCTCCCTATTCCTTCCATCAACCTAAGCTTCCATTCATTTAACTCTTTCTTCTCTACCAGCCATTCCCCATCTACGTATTTATTATAGGTGACTAAGTTCTTCTCCCTTGAACACACACAAGCCAGCAATATTAACCTGTTCACTAACATATTATCTTCAATCCGTATGTAAAATTGAAATAACCTATTCCCTAACACACATGTTTACCAATAAGGCACGACGCATATATAATTCTTTCTCCCTTCTTACTGCTAGCACGCTAATCTTCATTGTAGTTAGTAAACTAGAGGACACGAACCCGGCTAGTGTAAGAAGAAAATAAATATTTACTATCTACTCCTTGTATTCAACATTGGTTATACCCTCCTAATATCCTCTAATTTGTGCAACCATTGGAAACCTCAAGAACCATACTCTAATTCCTCTTTTCAACTTGCAAGATTGCACTCCTTTACCGTTGTATACTCATAAACAATGCAACCTATACTTTAGTTAGGCCATCCCTAGCATTTCCATCCATGCACACCACAGTAAGAGAAAACAACAACAATAACAAAAACAACCTATTCTTCCACTATTGCCAGTCGAAAGTAAATATGAAATGCTTTGCATAACTTCGACAATCTGAACATGGATCGCAGCACTAGGATGTACATGCCTTAGTATTTATACTCCAAGGATTTTTGCATCTATCAACACTCAAAGACACACGGATATTTATACTACTATTTCGACACATATGCACAAGAAAACAAAACATGGGCTCATAGTGAGGAGTGAGAGAATACCACAAAAGGGAGGTCGCTCGAGATGGACAGAATGAGGTAGGATGATGAATGTACTGTTGCGTGCCACGTGAGGTAGTATAACAGGGAGGTAGCCGTATATCAGCTGCTCTATTGGGCGACCTCGAGTGTGGTTGCAACCCCCGTACCGAGGGTTTATAGAGAACTCACGATGATAAATGGAGATAAGAAGGCGGTGGCTAGGGTTGAGATGGAAGTAGAGAATGGTGTGAAATATATATAGGTGGAGTGTGTCACGCCCAGTTCGAAAATACATAGGAACTTAGGACAAGAACATGCCAGCTAATACGATTTAGAAAAAGCTACCCAATTTAATGGACTTATCCCAGATGTACTACGATGTCTAGTATACAAACATATGCTAACTAATCTAAATCTCAATTCATAGTAATGAACGAATACCAAGAATGAACATAATATATTAAAGTTGGCCACACAGTAATATACATATTTGAACAAGTCGAAAAAAATGTAATCTTGCAAA
Source organism: Iris pallida (assembly GCA_029216955.1). Classification (NCBI taxonomy): domain Eukaryota; kingdom Viridiplantae; phylum Streptophyta; class Magnoliopsida; order Asparagales; family Iridaceae; genus Iris; species Iris pallida. Next base: position 19,940,175 of record JANAVB010034420.1, read on the forward strand.
AATAGGCTAAAATAGCGGAGTAATCAGGGACGACAAAATAGGAAGAATGAAATAAAAATACCAACCATATATATATCTGAAATCTCGATCGATGCAGCAACCAACACATGTCTAACTACTATATACTAACTGCACAACCAATACCTGAAGAGATCACCAGGTCCTCAGAGGGACGTAACAAGATACAAAAAGAATATGCCATAATGAACTCAAATAAATACATGAGTAATACTGGGTAATCTATCCAACTATGTGAATGCACGTCAAAGAAAACTTTGGTATGTATGGGTAGGTAATGGAGTAGCATTACTGTCAACCAATGTTGATATATATACTAGCATACTTTCCCGACCGTACCGGATACTAGTCTATGGCCATTGCCAGATATATCCACTACTATAGCCTATAACATAGCACAGTGAGGCTGATGTGTGTTTATCTGTCCCATATGTCTACTAGTAGTCTCTCTCCCATGAGTTGTACTAGTCATATCCATGACTCGAACAATCCATATCTCAATACAGGTCACTAACTAGACTCAACCTAAACGCTATATGTACCGACACACGAACCGCTTGCAATGATGATCAGTCAAGTGTGTAACCCCATGCCAACACAATGTAACTCACTCAAAGTGTCGTGTAATGAAACATGACAAGGCATAGAAGTTACTATGAAAAACTTCACAACTTTTCGAGTACAATCTCCTATACACGTAAGTAAAAAACAAACACTCACTATAACATCGATGACATCCAAGTCATACTTGGACGCACTCTACTAGAGTAAAATACTAGCAATACAAGAATAATATCATGAATAGAATCAGTAATAAGATGGCAAGGTATCTTGCCTAGCACTTCGAAAACAAAATAATATCAGTCCGGCTATAACTGTAGTCGAACAATCGCGAACACCTAGTAATATAAATAAAATAAAATAAATGCTAACTCAAAGATCTCACATGTACCATGTATACACTTACCATGTATTGTCTCTACTTAGGCATAATCTACCAAACTAGTTTATATCCAAGTATATTTATATAATATTATACTAGAATGACAAAAATATTACTCTATAATTTGAAAATAATTACTTAAAATTCCAAAATAATTCTAAATAATTTGAGAAATAATAGAAATTGATGTCAAAATTATACAACAAGGATTACATACTATATATAGTACAACTAGTCAACAACCATATATGCCGTGGTTTACCCTCGCTAACTTACTGGCGGTTAAACAAATACCGCCATGCCGAAGCGACCGATGTCCTACACTGTCCAGAGCTGTTTGTGCTATGTGTTACGTGTATACCAGTTTGGGTGATCCATGAATGCATTAAAGTTTCATGCTTAACACATGCTTCAACGTCTTCATGTTAACTCAAATCAACTCCCTACACGTGCGCGTAGCACAGCTCTAGATAGGCAGGCTCAGAGGGAGCCAGGCCCCTGTTAGCCCCAAAGCTATGTTTTCTTAACCATACATACCATCAATGCTACTAAATATAACATTATATTATTTTAGAAAAATAATATTTATATCACCAAAATATATAATTTTATTTATATATAAATAAATATTATATTCTAAATATTATATTCTAAATATTAATTTCTAAATTATATATATATATATATATATATATATATATATATAAGGAAAAACAAGTCAAACACAAACTAGTTCATAAATCACACAATTATGTCATATGGGGTTCCAATTTGAAAAGCAAATGGACATAGAAATATAGAAAATATATAATATTAAAATTATGAGAATAAATTAGAGAAAATATGACTTTCCATCTAAATTAATAAGATTTAAATCATATTAAACTCTTATGAAGTTTAGAGATCAAGTAGTCGGGTTATAGTGGACTTTTCGGTGTCCGAAAAACTAGTATCATGAGAACGACGCCATAGAAACATGAAGTACATCCAAATATGGACAAGGAACATTACTAGATGATTAATAGTGATGTTAGAGTCACAACCAATAAATTGTTCGAGATCAAACAGGTTCGAAAGTCATCGGGAAGATCCTCGCACCGAAATAGGTCAAATCTTGACCAATTTTAGTGCAATAGACGCCACGACCAAACCCAGTAAAATGGTGTGAGTTAGCAATTGGACATCAAAGTAGACACATAGGACTATCTATTAGTTTTGGTTTCAAGCTGAATAGATGAGAAAAGTTTTTAAAACCTATTCTAGAAGATGACAAATCTGGGTTCAGAATTTTTGTTATGGCTAGAAATAGCCATCAAATTCTGCCTCCAAACGACCAATTAAGTGGAAAGAAAAACTCCTCAAGGTCTTGATAGGGTTGAAGAAGGTTCCCTAGGAGTCGTCATCGAGGTGGTGGCTCGACAAACGGAGCTCTAGAAGTCGATGGGATGGTTTTGAAGGTGGTCGGCCTCAAGGGTTGGGTGCTTTTGGTCTAGCAATGGGGGTGCTCGGATTTTTGGGGTTTGTGAAGCAAGGGGACGGCCAAGGGTGGTTTTGTATATAATGTTTAGGCCTCCTATGTGTAGGTTTTGTATAGTGGAGGTTTGAATTGATTTGGTAGAGATTTGGTCATCCAATCAACTAATATGGCAAGATGGGTTTAGTGCATTTCCATATTTGGAAAAGTGGAAGATTGAGTCAAAGATGCATGGGTTTAATGCATGTGGGCTGCTATTAAATATCTAAAAATCAATTAAATATATCTCTAATATATTTTGGAAATCCTAGGCAGGCTCTACTAAGTTTGGTTGACTAGGTTATGGCCAAATAATTATTCGAATTGAATTGAACATGGAAAAGGCTATAAATGGGTCTCAAGTGCCATTTGAAAATAAGCAGCACATGGAAACTCAATTGAGTGGGACACCGTTGGCATGTGTGTAGGAGGGTCAAAATAGGTCAAAATCATATATTGGTTCGTTTAGGTTGGACCGATGTCAAGTTCTGAAATTAAATTGAAAAGTTCGATAATTTTTACGGTAGATAGCAAATTGGCCTAAATTGACCAGAAAGTTGTGTGACGAAATTAGAATACAAGAGAACATGTTTGAGTGGGACATGATATATCAAAATGAAGATAAACTTGTCTGGATCAGAACATATGAAGGACATTTCTAGGATTGGGTTGTGCTCCAAAAATCGAAGCTACGAAAAAGTATATATTATGGTCAAAAATAATAATGGAAAAAATTATCTATTAATAACTATATTAAATAAAATAAAACAAACAAATAAATAAATAATGCTAAAATTCTAGGAGCTTACAACCTACCCACCTTAGGAAATTTCGTCCTCGAAATTAGGTTTATCGTAATATAACAACACATAGTAATAATAATAACAATAATTAATGGTATTGTCCTAACTACTTTTTGCAATCCTCCTAAACTTATACATTCTTGCCGCAAAAGTGACAAGTCAGGAGCTTCATTGTCTGGTACAGACCACCCTCTACTAAAGATGTACTCCTAGCCGTTTGATTGGTCTTTCATGCTATCATCAAAATTAAAACATGAAATATGATACAAAAGAAACTAATCAAACATGATTTCTAGAGGACGCTAGTACCAATGTGATTCTAAGTTTACCTACCAAGAAATAAGGTACCTTAGTTCTAGATTCATCATAACTTATGTGATGACAACACAAAATCAAGGTCGTAGATGGTATCACTTCCTATAAGTAATTCAAATTTAGCTATCACGGAATAAATTCAAGGGCTTTCTAAGTACCGTCATGGTGCTATTGGTCAGCAACTCGATAAGAAGAAATTATTACTAACTCAACACTATTCCTATATAGGCCAGGTCTTCAACATGATAGAAGAAATTTACTTAAACTGCCATAACTGAATGGAGATACAGAGGAGTTCGATCTTTGTATTGTATTGATGACGAGAAAACAAATCCAAGTACTTCAAGAAAGTAGAAGTATGTAGATCATTATAAGGCAAAAATTGTAACAAGTTCAAGGAGTAATGTTGCACAAGAATAAGACACGATTTAGGTAGGCACCTAGGGTTCAATTCATAGAGACTAGATTAGAAAATTTGAAAGGAACAATTTTGGTACCTAATGTGATATAATATTAGGCACAAGGAGATATAGAAATCAAGGATTTGATTTTTGAACTTTTGGAACTCCTATGGAGGAAATAGGATCTTTCTCAATCAATATTAAAATGATTTGTACTGTCAAATGATGAAACTGTGATTATGAACATAGAATAGAAAGTGAAAGTTTAATGGTACGTTCTATGGCTACCAATTCTGATCACTTAGGATAATGAGATAATCAAACATGCTAAAAAATACACCAAGTCATTTTATGGCATAGCTTATCTAGTCGGGTTCCCTAAGATAACATGTGATTCCTAAAATATGATTAGTCGATCTTAAGCAAGAATCTAACCCATTCTATTGAAAACTTTTTTTGTCTCTTTTGCACTAGTTCACTCCTTTTTATAGCCTAGCTTCGTCAAATGTAACTTCCAATAAAATCTGCCAAGGTCTTTATCCATCCCCGATTCTTGAAATTTTGGCATAGTATTTAATTCTTCGACATTTTCCTCCGTCTATAACAACTTCTTTTCTACAAATGTTCTCCTATCTATCATTTACAAATCAAACCTTAGATTCCCTCTATTAATCTACATACAGATGCTCTAATTGTATTTCGCTCTTACATCTCTATCTCGAAATTTTCTTTTGTTCTCATCTCGTGCCATTCCGCTTCTTGTCATTCTGTGAATATCATAATCTTGATCACGAGTCTCAATAATCTAGATACTAGATTCCTATCATCATATCTGTTTGTCGCGACAATTTCCTAACTTCACCTTCATATGCCATAAAATTTAGATCATCTAGCCTCCTCATTCTTTCTTTGAATCTCAACTTCAAGTTTGGTTTACGATCACATAACTTGTTTAAGTTATATCTTTTTCATAATCCTCGCAATGTCAACATAGGTAGTCCTTATCGTAATTCTCATCTCCAATGATACTTCTTAATAATCTTGTCCTCTTCAATTATTCATCTTAATCATAGTAATACTCATGTGAATCTTTTCATTTTTACATCCACTGCACACACCTTAATCCAAACACAGTATTCTAATCACAATTCCTCAAAGATTTCTAACTAACTTCTACCGATGAATGATTTACTAGTCTACTACCTAAGGTAAGGTTTTCTACTCTACTCTCAAGTCCATAACTATGACTAACCATAAAAGATAAGAAAGTCACAATCAAGTCACAATCGATCCTCAAACTCAATTCACACTTAAGTCTATACTATACTCCTATAAGTCTAATCCATTAGCAGTATAATCAATGATCTACCTTTTCTAACTATAAACAAGCTATAGAATTCTTACAACAAGCCTAACCCTCTTATACCATCCTGCTAGGTAAATGAGTTAAAGAAATACTTAGGTCTAGTAACCTTGACATAATGTGACGCCCCAGAACCAGAATACTGGAGAGCGGGGGCGTACATAGCCAGCTACGTATATTGAAATGGAATCCACTTCGGTATACGGTCACGGCTGTCTAGATATGAGGGTTTACTACAAGCCAACGATCTCTTAAGGTCAAGCCTATTGTCTCAATCTCAAGCAAGTAATATAGTTGCAAGATGTTAGACCACCAAATATACAATAAAAGGCATCCCAAATATTACATATTCAGCTGATCATGAAGCTAGTCGTACAAAATGTGAGGACTAGCAAAAGTTAAGTCATACATGATCAACCCTAGGATTTGTTAATCATATTTACAGCCCGTAGGCAGACAATAAGTAAAAGTGCATCGAGCTAACAGGTGCTCGTCGGCTAAACGCCTCAAAAGAATAATTTTACAATGCAGTGGGCAAATCAAAAAGGGAAGACCCACTCTTGGCCTGGGTTCCGTCTAGTTGTCACCATTGGGCCGGAAATTTGGTTGATCCTCGGAAGCTGCTCCGAAATCTGGCCACACAAAACTAGCTGGGTCAAATCCCAGAAAGAGCAAGTGCCACAAAGGAGGCCACGAAATAAGAACAAAAGCCAGCATATCAGAACATAAGAAAATGGAAGAAAAGTACAAGTAATAAAGAGTACATCAGGACAATAAACGAATAGGGACATGGAACCATTCCAGGAGCCAGATTACAACCCGTAAACCAAACAAGGATCGGGGTTGTAACCCTTCGCCTGAATAGCACTTTGTCTCTACCCATTTATTGTTAAGACAAGTAAAACAGTCATGTACAGGAGTACTAGGTACGGGGAAGTAGACGAGACTTGGACCAGGCTAGACACCATCCATTCACAAGCGGCCAAGCAAACACGGCGGCTTACTACTTAACTAACTAGGGTTATCACAAGCCTAATTACTAACAAGATGCAAGTGAGAATTTCCCAGTCCCAAGCCCTGCAGACTACCCAGTTATCCTTCCGCGAGTTGAGAGTATGATTGGGTACATCGCCTTGGAGACGATATACCCTTAGGTGACTTAGAGGGTGCAACACATGACAGTGTGCTGGAAATGTGCTCTACTCGTCGGCAAGCTAAAAGTCCATTAAAGCGCCCAGATAACGAGATTGCTTATAATTGGAAATTCTCCATGTTCTAGTTTGATCTAATCATTAGCCTAATCCATATTTAGTGCGAATCCCTGGTCGTGGTACCCAGGGAGTCACGTCCTAGACATGATGCAAGACAAGACAAGTAGATTTGCACAAGCAACAAGAAAGAACACCCACGGTGTCAGGGGTAAGTCAAGTTAAGTTAAGTTAATTTAGCTGTCGCAACAGCATCGAGTTATCAGGTTATCAAGTCAAGTGAAGTCAGGAGTGCGCCACGGCGGGCCACTATCAAGTTATCAAGTAAATCAAGTTACAAGTTGCGGGTTACAAGTTTTCATCTCAGGTTATGGCCAGGATCAAGAAAGCTAGCCACAAGTCAATTCCTAGAAAATTCGTGTCAAGACGTGTCGGTTCAAGTCAAGTCGTACTGTGGGCAAGAAATCTCAGAAAAACACAAATCAACAAGAGAAGGCAAAGACCAAGGGAAAACCAAGGGACACCATGGCACAAGGTGTGCTAGGTCAAGAGGCATCCCAAAGGGCGCCTGGCAAGGGCTCGGGCTAGGGGGCACGGGGGCGCTGCCACTAGGGTGCGGGGAGACAAGCGCACAGGGGGCACGGGGGCCAAGCGCGCAGGGGTCAAGTGCGCAGGGGGCGCGGGTCAAGCGCGCAGGGGTCAAGCGCGCAGGGGCGCGCGCGGGTCAAGCCCGCAGGGGTCAAGTGCGCAAGGGGCGCAGGTCAAGCGCGCAGGGGTCAAGCGCGCAGGGGCACACGCGCAAGCGGGCAGCGGCCAGGCGCGCATGGGGCAAGCGCGCAGAGGCGGGCGCGCAAGCAGGCAGCGGCCAGGCGCAGGGGGCAAGCGTGCTGGGGAGTGCTGCGCGGTCAGCTGGGCGCGCTCAGGCGCAGGCCAGCAAGCGCCCAGCAGAGCGCGCGCGGGCGAGGGCAGCACGGTCAGCGACCAGAGCTAAAGAGCGCGGCGCGGGGGAGGGCAGCACGGCGCTAAATAGCGCGGCTGGAGGGGTCTTATTCTCCATTTGTTGAGAAGGAGCTCCAATGGGTTCCAAAACTTCAAAATACCACAACTTGGCCACCACAACGAGTCAAACAGGTTTGGATATCGCGATCGGATATCATCCTCACACTCCCACGTTGACTCACCTAGAGAGTGATGACCCCAAGCAACACGGACTAAACTAATAATCTTGTTCTTGAGTATCTTTTTCCTCCGGTCCAAAATAGATACGGGCTTCTCCTCATACGAAAGGTTGGTACCAACAACCAATTCCGAATGGTCTAGGATATGGCTCGGGTCCGGGATGTACCGTCGTAATTGGGACACATGGAATACATCATGCACCTCACTTAGCGACGGCGGAAGAGCGAGACGATATGATACATCTCCTACTCGCTCCAGGATATCGAACGGCCCTATATACCTAGGACTAAGCTTTCCCCGCACGCCAAGCTGAATGACGTCGCGGTTAGGCGAGATCCTAAGGAATACATGGTCGCCGATAGCAAACTCTAAGGGACGCCGGTGGGCATCGGCCCAATGTCGCTGGCGATCTTGGGCAACTCGAAGATGATCTCTGACTTTTTTGACTACTTCAACTGTCTGGGCAATCATTTCTGGACCGAGCATCTGCCTCTCTCCGACATCATCCCATGCTAGCGGGGATCTGCACTTCCTGCCATATAGTGCCTTGAACGGTGCCATCTGGATGCTGGCCTGGAAACTGTTGTTGTACGAGAACTCCACCAGGTGCAGGTAATCTTCCCATGAACCTCCAAAGTCAAGTGTACAAGATCTCAACATATCTTCAAGAGTCTGGATTGTGCGCTCTGACTGGCCATCTGTCTGCGGATGATATGCTGAACTGAACTGGAGACGAGTCCCCAAACTCTCTTGCAGGCTACGCCAAAAGTGTGATGTGAATCTTGAATTTCGGTCCGAGGTGATACTGACGGGCACACCGTAAAGCCTGATAATCTGCCTGAGGTACATCTCTGCTAGCTGAGCCATGGACTGCCCCACTCTGAATGGGAGGAAATGAGCCACCTTCGTGAGCCTGTCAACTATAACCCAAATAGCATCTCGACCAGCTGGAGATCTAGGCAATCCAGTCACAAAATCCACGGTCACATGCTCCCATTTCTATTCTGGAATCGGCAAGGGCTGAAGAAGTCCAGCGGGCCTCTGATGTTCAGCCTTAACCTGCTGGCAAACCAAACACCGAGAGACAAACCGGGCTACCTCCCTCTTCATGCCATTCCACCAAAAATGCTGACGAATATCACGGTACATCTTCGTGCCACCGGGATGAATAGAATACTGTGAACTGTGAGCTTCTGCCATGACCTCCTGTCTGATATCTTCACTGGGTACACAAAGACGAGTGCCGTGCCGAAGTGTACCATCTTCATGGATACACAACTCTGGCCTTCTTCCTGTCTCACACTCTGCTCTGAGTCACTGAATCTTAGAATCTGTAGACTGCGCCATCCGGATCCTCTCAACTATGCTGGACTGAACCTGTAGACTGGCCATCAACGCCACGTTGGTAGGAAGAACCACTTTAATGCCCATCTTCTGAAGATCTGCCAATACCTCTGGTTGCGCCGTTAGGAAGTAAACTCCGGCTCTCTGGCTCAATGCATCTGCTACAACGTTGGCCTTCCATGGGTGATACTGCAAATCCACATCATAGTCCACCAGTAGTTCGAGCCATCTTCTCTGCCGCATGTTAAGGTCCTTCTGGGTGAAAACATACTTCAGGCTCTTGTGATCAGTAAATATCTCCACTCTATCTCCATACAAGTAGTACCTCCACAACTTAAGTGCAAACACTACTGCTGCCAGCTCCAAGTCGTGGGTCGGGTAAATCTTCTCATGATTACGAAGTTGACGTGATGCATAAGATATTACCTTCCTATGCTGTATCAAGACACACCCCAATCCTCTGCCTGAAGCGTCGCAATAAACTGTGAATCCTCCGGTCCCATCTGGAAGTGTGAGAATGGGAGCCGTTATCAAACCTCGCTTCAACTTCTCAAATGATTCCTGGCACTCTGCTGTCCAAGCAAACTGCGCATCCTTGCGGGTCAACTGGGTCATCGGTGCTGAAATCCTTACAAAATCTGAAACGAATCGCCGGTAGTAGCCGGCCAATCCAAGGAAGCTGCGAACCTCTGCCGCTGAACTAGGTACTGGCCATGACTCGATAGCCACACTCTTCTGGGGATCCACTTCCACTCCTCCTCGGGTAATAATGTGACCCAAGTACGAAATACGATCGAGCCAGAACTCGTATTTACTGAACTTGGCGTACAACTGGTGCTCTCTAAGCGTCTAAAGGACGATCCTGAGATGCTGCTCATGCTCTGCTTCGCTCTTGCTATAGACCAGGGTATCATCTAGGAACACGATCACGAACTGATCCAAGTAAGGCATGAAAATGCGATTCATGAGGTCCATGAATACAGCGGCGCATTGGTCGCTCCAAAGGGCATAACAAGGAACTCCCAATGCCCATACCTCGATCTAAACGCTGTCTTCGGGATGTCCTGCTCTCTGACTCTGATCTGGTGGTATCCTGACCGCAAGTCGATCTTCGAGAATACTGAAGCCCCCTTGAGTTGATCAAACAAGTCATCTATCCTCGGGAGAGGGTATCTGTTCTTGATTGTCACCGAGTTCAAGGTACGATAATCTACACATAACCTGGACGTACCATCCTTCTTTTTCACAAGAAGCATCGGGGCTCCCCAAGGCAATCCACTTGTACGAATGAATCCCTTGGTCCTCAGTTCTTCAATCATCTTGTACAAAATCTCCAACTCTGAAGGCACCATCCTGTAGACTCGCTCTGATACTGGTGCTGTCCCGAGGATCAAGTCTATAGTGAACTCGATCTCCCACTCTGGCGGCATTTCTGGAAGCTCCTCTGGAAAGACATCTGGAAACTCTTCAACTATCCGGGATAACTGCGCTACTGCTACTGCCATCCGCAATACTGGAGAAGATGGCTCCACTGCGCCTCTGGAAAATGAAAACTCTGGCTCGCCTGGAATACTAAAAACAACTCTGCCAACATGGCAGTCTATCCTAGCATACTAGTTCCTCAACCAATCCATGCCTAGGACTACATCATAGTCTGCCATAGGGAATTCTATAAATCTAGCGGGGAACTCTCTACCGCTAACTACGATTCGACACGAGGAAAACACTCGATCTACTCCCACAAGGCCATTACCAGTAAGTATATTGAGCCTCACTGATAATGACTCGGGCTCCAATCCTATCCGTGTCGCGAATCGTGCAGACATGAATGAATGCGATGCACCAGAATCAAATAATACCAATGTTGGAGAGGAGTTGACGAGAATAGTACCTGCCACTAACTTACCTGGTGCAACTTCTTCTTCCATTGTCATCATCATGGCCTGACCTTGTCCTCTTGCTGCAGGTCCCCTCTGCTGGAAACCTCTCTACCTGCTCTGCACTTGGGCTTGGGTATACTGCTGCTGGTTCTGTTGATGAAATGCCTAGGCCTGAGGCAACAAGGGCCTCGGGTACTGCTGCTACTGCATAGGTGCTGGTCCCCTAACCGATGGACTGGTTAGGTTTGAAGAGGACGAACTACCCCTATTCGGGCAGGCTCATATCTTGTGATCTGCCGCTCCACAAGCCAGGCACAATCCTTGTACCCTACAACAATCCGCCACTACATGGCCTAGCTTCCCACAATGGGAATATCCCATCGCGAAAGTCTGCTTCTGCTTCTGCTGCTGCTGGTACGTCGGGGTTGAATATTGAACCGACGTCACTGAGGCCGTCCGCCTCGGAGTTCCAATAGTCAAACTCCTAGCTGCCGGGGCTGGAGCTGAGGATTGGTGCATCTGACTGTGGGACCGCTTCCTACCTCCGGTCCTATCCACGATCCTCTGGGAGGTATACTCGTGCCTCCTAGCTGCTCTCAATACTGCATCGAACGTCTGGTGCTCGAACTGCTCAACCACCAACAAGATTTCCAAATACAGTCCCAGCTGGAACCGCTGGGCCCTATTAAACTCGGTTGCCACCAAGGTGGGGGCAAACCTACTGAGTCTAGAAAACTCAGATGCATAACCGTCGACCGTTCTACCTCCTTGCTTCAAGTTGGTAAATCTCGTCTGTAGGTCATACCGAGCCACAGCATCGAAATACTTCGTCTGGAATCTTTCTATAAACACTGCCCAAGCAATGGGTGCCACTAATCCCATGGCTTGCGCTGCCCACCAACTGCGAGCCAAGTCTAACAACTGCAGGCGTACCACCGCCACCTTCTTGTTCTCAGGTGTCCTAGCTACTTCCAGAATCACTTCGGTATCCTGAAGCCAAGCGTCCGCGGCAATCACATCCTCGCTGCCGTCGAAGAATAGAGGGTTCAAGCGCTTGAAGCTGTTGGCCACGTTGTTCCCTGGATGACCGCCTCTGGTCAAAGCATCTGCCACTACCTGGTGCAAGGCGTCTCCTCTACGATCCTGGGAAGCTATCAAGGTCCTGATGAGACCTACCAAGGTGCCATCGTCATACTCGGCAGGTCGAACGGGCGGAACTGGTGACTCTCCTCCAGTAGGCACAACTCTGGAGGCTACTCCGGAATGCTGGACTTGATCTCTGGGTTGCTGCGGGTCTAAGGGAAGTGCTCCACCTCGCTGGTCGGCAGGGCCAGGTACAGTGCCGCTGAAGAAGATGATACAGGGAACAATAAGGAAAGGACCAGGACAGATCAACGATACAAGCATATGATCAGGACAAGAATTCAGGGATTCCGAGAATATGATCAGAGATCAAGGGCGAGTACTGATTGAGACATCTATCCGGTAAACCCTCACATATCTTGATTTACAAGACCTGCATGGGCCACCACTTAAACCATGTGACGCCCCAGAACCAGAATACTGGAGAGCGGGGGCGTACATAGCCAGCTACGTATATTGAAATGGAATCCACCTCGGTATACGGTCACGGCTGTCTAGATATGAGGGTTTACTACAAGCCAACGGTCTCTTAAGGTCAAGCCTATTGTCTCAATCTTAAGCAAGTAATATAGTTACAAGATGTTAGACCACCAAATATACAATAAAAGACGTCCCAAATATTACATATTCAGCTGATCATGAAGCTAGTCGTACAAAATACGAGGACTAGCAAGAGTTAAGTCATACATGATCAACCCTAGGATTTGTTAATCATGTTTACAGCCCGTAGGCAGACAGTAAGTAAAAATGCATCGAGCTAACAGGTGCTCGTCGGCTAAACGCCTCAAAAGAATAATTTTACAATGCAGTGGGCAAATCAAAAGGGGAAGACCCACTCTTGGCCCGGGTTCCGTCTAGTTGTCACCATTGGGCTGGAAGTTTGGTAGATCCTCGGGAGCTGCTCCGAAATCTGGCCACACAAAACCAGTTGGGTCAAACCCCAGAAAGTGCAAGTGCCACAAAGGAGGCCACGAAATAAGAACAAAAGCCAGCATATCAGAACATAAGAAAATAGAAGAAAAGTACAAGTAATAAAGAGTACATCAGGACAATAAACGAATAGGGACATGGAACTATACCAGGAGCAAGATTACAACCCGTAAACCAAACGAGGATCGGGGTTGTAACCCTTCGCCTGAATAGCACTTTGTCTCTACCTATTTATTGTTAAGACAAGTAAAACAGTCATGTATAGGAGTACCAGGTACGGGGAAGTAGACGAGACTTGGACCAGGCTAGACACCATCCATTCACAAGCGGCCAAGCAAACACGGCGGCTTACTACTTAACTAACTAGGGTTATCACAATCCTAATTACTAACAAGATGCAAGTGAGAATTTCCCAGTCCCAAGCCCTGCAGACTACCCAGTTATCCTTCCGCGAGTTGAGAGTATGATTGGGTACATCGCCTTGGAGACGATATACCCTTAGGTGACTTAGAGGGTGCAACACATGACAGTGTGCTGGAAATGTGCTCTACTCGTCGGCAAGCTAAAAGTCCATTAAAGCGCCCAGATAACGAGATTGCTTATGACTGGAAATTCTCCATGTTCTAGTTTGATCTAATCATTAGCGTAATCCATATTTAGTGTGAATCCCTGGCCGTGGTACCCAGGGAGTCACGTCCTAGACATGATGCAAGACAAGACAAGTAGATTTGCACAAGAAACAAGAAAGAACACCCACGGTGTCAGGGGTAAGTCAAGTTAAGCTAAGTTAAGTTAGCTGTCGCAACAGCATCGAGTTATCAGGTTATCAAGTCAAGTCAAGTCAGGAGTGCGCCACGGCGTGCCACTATCAAGTTATCAAGTAAATCAAGTTACAAGTTGCGGGTTACAAGTTTTTATCTCAGGTTATGGCCAGGATCAAGAAAGCTAGCCACAAGTCAATTCCTAGAAAATTCGTGTCAAGACGTGTCGGTTCAAGTCAAGTCGTGCTGTGGGCAAGAAATCTCAGAAAAACACAAATCAACAAGAGAAGGCAAAGACCAAGGGAAAACCAAGGGACACCATGGCACAAGGTGTGCTAGGTCAAGAGGCAGCCCAAAGGGCGCCTGGCAAGGGCTCGGGCTAGGGGGTGCGGGGGCGCTTCCACTAGGGTGCGGGGAGCCAAGCGCGCAGGGGGCGCGGGGGCCAAGTGCGCAGGGGTCAAGTGCGCAGGGGGCGCGGGTCAAGCGCGCAGGGGTCAAGCGCGCAGGGGCACGCGGGGTCAAGCGCGCCTGGGCGCGCGCGGGTCAAGCGCGCAGGGGTCAAGTGCGCAAGGGGCGCGGGTCAAGCGCGCAGGGGTCAAGCACGCAGGGGCACGCACACAATCGGGCAGCGGCCAGGCGCGCATGGGGCAAGCGCGTAGGGGCGGGCGTGCAAGCGGGCAGCGGCCAGGCGCAGGGGGCAAGCGCGCAGGGGAGGGCTGCGCGGTCAGCTGGGCGCGCTCAGGCGCAGGCCAGCAAGCGCCCGGCACAGTGAGCGCGGGCGAGGGCAGCGCGGTCAGCAACCAGCGCTAAAGACCGCGGCGTAGGGGAGGGCATCACGGCGCTAAACAGCGCGGCTGGAGGGGTCTTCTTCTCCATTTGTTGAGAAGGAGCTCCAATGGGTTCCAAAACTTCAAAATACCACAACTTGGCCATCACAACTCCAAATCCGGATTTTTAAAGTTCTATCTTGGGTGAAATTTGATTCTCTCCAACATAGGAACATCAAAACCCACAAAAATCCAACTTAAATAGATCAAATCCATGTAAATCCGAAAATAGGGCAAACTTAGATCTATGGAAATCCATGGACCAAAATAAAAAATGACAAGTTCTAATGTTGTTTCTAGAGGGCTAATCTATCTAATGGACAAATCGAAATGGGTTCTTGTTTTATGGCAAGGTGCACTTGCCTATGGTGTTGGTGGAGGAAGGAGGAAGAAGAAGATGGAGAAATTAATGGAAATTATGGAGGAGAGAGAAAGTTAGGTGGGGATTTAATAAGGGTGGTTGTGGTGGAATGAGGGTGGAGTATAGGTTAAAGTATTCCAATGCATACCAAACCAAACCAAACCAATTAAAACCGAGCCGAGTCGAAACCCAAAATACGAGAAAATCCAAAATTCCGCAAGTCGAGAAAATAAATATATATGCCAACATCCAACTACGAATATGAATACGAAATACGGAAAATGAGGGTGACACATAATATAACCCAACTGGTCACTTTATAGTCTTAGTTTCTAATAGGTCGTTATAAGGCAAGTCTCAATAATTATAGAGATTGTTGTCTAATCTATCTCAAATCTACCTCTATTCTATACCGCTAGATCACATATCACTCTAATATTATCGATCTTTAAGATAATCTCTATAGAATAGATCCTTTAGGCTACTATCCAAGAAAATTTATTCCCCTAATATATGCATTATATTCAAGATTTCTATATCATCCATGTAAAATTCCTTAAAATCCAGTACAATATGACTCCAAAACATTACACTTCACTAGTTAGTTATATCTTGATGGGATCCTTGGGCTCTATTTGCTATTGTCCTTCAAGTTGGCACTCCTAACTTATTAGTAACTATAATTCAATCTAAATCCAATAGTGTCTTCCTCTAAGTTGTATTCTTACTCATTCAGTCTTTATGATCCAAAAATCTTTCGTATTTTCCTAATCATCCCATGTGAATCATGTAAGCTTCTATTCATGACTCTATCTAGTTTAGGCAAATGGTAGCATGGTTTGGTCTAACGGTTCTAAGGTCTCTCATTAAGGTTAAATCCTATAATGTACTCTATTCTACTTCCATCTTA
This sequence comes from Iris pallida, assembly GCA_029216955.1. NCBI lineage: Eukaryota > Viridiplantae > Streptophyta > Magnoliopsida > Asparagales > Iridaceae > Iris > Iris pallida. The sequence continues at coordinate 19,956,074 of JANAVB010034420.1, forward strand.
GGTTTATGTTTATAAATTCTATCCACCCTATAGAAGCACAAAAATATAGAGATAATGTAGTGCGCTATTCACAGATAGTGCTAGAACTTATGTAGCAAATGACGCCCAGTATCTAATCGCACCCAAACCCAAATAACGCCACCTTCAGATAGTGCAGGCTGCCACATGGAAATCTTACCTAAGAAGCTAAGTTGTCATTCATGACGACTGACACCACGACCAATAAAATTCTCTTCGGATCCCAAGTGCGCAATACTCGAGAAGATTTTGTCAGATTTGCCATAATGACGGTCGTTTGTTTCTCAACGCCATTCATCGATGGCACGAAGTGGTTAAAATTATTCACGGACTTGATGCTCAGTTCTTTCTGCAATTGGTGCCAATCAACAGATCGCGCTATTCTTGTACTGGCGCCAATCAATCAATCATCATCTAGAAGCAGTTAGATGACGTGGCACGCATGCCACTAATCTCGAAGAACGCACACGTAACACTGCCCACGACCAAACATACTTCTCTCATAAATACCACATGTCCCAGGCAGTTAAGCTAACCGTTCATGCGACTGGGCAATTGCACGTCAAACAGTGCATAATCAACCTTGTTTTTATACTGCGCGCCAATCATGATAACTACTTGACAGTTATTCCAAAATTCTGTAAAATGAGTTCAAAATCACTCTTCAAAGCATCATTAATGATCATAATCTTCTGATCAAGCTTCAACAGCACGCTCAAGAGCTTTTTTTCTCCAATATCGCATAGTCCAAGGGATAAAGTGATCGTCTTCTGATCAGATTCCAATAGTTGTACTTCTCCAGAATTCAATTGTACTCTTGTACTCTTTTCTTTTTCTTAATTTGTAGTTAAACTTTTATTTTTACAAATAAAATGGCGACTCTGCTGGGGATGACTTTCTCCTCTGACGAGAAGGTGATAACTCAATACGATGTTGCATCGGTCGGTACGATGCAGGAGACCCTGGTCGTCGAGTTCGATCAAATTGCTTATGAAGAAATAATTGGCGCCGGGGGTTCCAAGTGCGCTTCTGCCAAGCGCACCACCACCATTGCTGCTCAAAATAAGGCACGCGCCATTTGGAATCCAAAGACCAATGTCGTGCCAATTTTTGCTGCTGTTGACCAAGACAAGGAAAAATGCCCTATGGCCATTCCCCACTCTTCTCCAGTCCGGGACTTGGTGGAAAACTCACTCGTTTATGCATTTGTGCCAATCAGTGCCAAAGCATCTCTGAACAAAACCCTACTTCCTGGAAGGTAGGTCCTACTCAGAGTTCACTTCCTTTTGCCCATAGGCGCCGTGCCAAATGTGCTGTGCCAATGTGCGCAGAGCACCAAGGCATCTTGCCTACTCCACAATAATCTGATTGGTGTCAGGCTGCTCCAAGCCAATCAGGCCAGTGCCATACCTTCCCTACCCTGCGCATATCAATGACAGAACAAGGAAGATTGAAATTGTCACAGACCAACAACAAAGTAGGGCCAAATGCTGACATGCGCGCCTACCTCAACAGGTATCGAACAGAAATGAGTCAGATGGTGTGCCAAAAGGCTCCAGTACAGCCTGCGCCAATTACTAATTCAAGCACAATGAGGGCTTCTAAGAGTCAGGATCTACTCACCTATGCTAATGAATTTAGTACTGCCCTGTACACGCAGGGAACTCAAAAATTTAGGAATAGGCATCATATTCCCAATGTAATCAGGCAGAGTCTGGCTCCTCCTCCTCATTCTTCTTCTTTTTCTACTACTGTACCAGATCTCTGCAAACTTATTGTACAAAAGTGGAAGATGGCGAGGGCATCCCGTACAATGATGACTCCACAGACTGAACATCACTGTAACCAGTATGATGAGATTATAATCAAGTGCTATTGTAAGACAGCCAAACGGTCTATGTTTGACTGCTTGAATTACCTTGGCTTTCCTAGAAGTTTGACTGTAACATGATTACATATGACAAACGTCGTTGTCATTCACATGAAGTCGACGTCAAGTACTATTGCAAGCTAGCCAAGCGAGTGGTGTTCAACCGTTTGAATTACTTTCGATTTCTTGTTCACTCCCAATCTCCTAATGTGATCTTGGTAGATAAAGATGAGCTGTTATTTTCTTCTGTTAACATGGCATCACGTAGCACTGGGGGTGGAGGACGCCCGAGGCATAATTCATTACAACCTTCAGGACGACAAATCTGCAGTCAAATCCCAGACTCTACTGAAGGGGTCTACCAAAACACAAGGTCAATAAGCCGATACTTCCTCGGTCAAAGGAATCTTCCTGATTCCAACCGAGACTTCCACGGTCAATGAAATCTTCCTGATTCCAATCGAGACTTCCTCGGTCAAAAGAATATTCCTGATCCCAACCCTGGGGGTAGCAGACTTTGATGTTGATAGTGAAGACTCTAATCAGACCATCCTATCTACTAGCTCATCTTCTATATTGAGATAAGTATCTTCTTACATGACAAACGAAGAGCAAGACTTTTCCACTTCTGCTAGCCAAGAGCAAAGAATCGCTGCTCTGGAGGCCAACCTAAAAGCCATGACTGACATGGTTACAGGGATGCATGCAGAAATCATGGCACAACATGCTATTCCATCGGTTGTAAATCCAATTTCAACGCAAGAGCACGCAACAGGTTCCATGCCTACCAACACTGGTCCTAGAGCACAACCTCTTCCAAACAACATCGTTCCGGAGGTTGTACAACTTCAAGCATAGGCTACTCTAAGTCATTCTGGTATTGGGGGTAGTTCTTACCATGCAGTCCCACTCCAAACCTTCCAAATCAATTCGCTGCTCCTCAAACGTCGGGAGACCCTCTAGAACAATCAAACTTCTGCAAAATTAGTTTGAAGCATTCAAGCAGAACGAAGGCTTACAGAAGTTAGGGATCAAGCAACCCTGTCCTGAAGAGTGGAAGAAAGTTCCATTCCCACCTAAATATAAGCCACCGACCATAATATTATTCGACGGTAGCACATCTCCGAGTCAGTATATCAATCACTTTGAGATGATGACCGATCACCTTTATCAGAACGATGCTCTACTTACCTATATCTTTGTCAGATGTCTAGCGGGTGTTACCTATGATTGGTATCGAAGCTTGCCAGATGGTTGTATAACATCCTTCGCAGCATTGAAGCAGATGTTCTTGGAATGATTCTATGAAGGAACTCATGACATGACTATGTGTGCCCTTACCAAAATCAAACAAAAGCTAAATGAAACAGCTGAACATTTTATTGAGTACTTCCGACGGGAGGCACTCAAAATGCCTCTAGGTACTCCGAATGTATTGATGATAGATACATACAAATCAAACTTGTTACCTATCGTCAGCATGTGGATGGGACCTACACAATTTCATGATTAGGGTTCCTTCATAGTATGTGCCAGAGCAGTCGAAGACAATGCTGAGAAGTTTAAGCAACTAGGCATTCTAATGCCTAATCTTGACAAAGATAAGCATTCCGCAACCAGCAGCGGTAGTCACCAAAACAATCACAAAGGCAAAAAAGCCTTAGCCATCAACATACGTCAGTCAGCATCTATAACAATAGCACCTCCACAGAGGGTAGCACCACGACCTAAGGAAGAGTATTCCTTCGACGACGACGACGTCATGAGCATCTTCGATTGCTCGATCAAAAGCAAAAAACTTCAACTGCCAAAAATCAAACGACCAGACGAAGTAGGTAAGACTGATAATCCTAAATATTACATGTATCACAGGTTTCTGGGACACCCAACCAGGACGTGCTATGTGCTCAAAGGAAAGATCCAAGAATTAATCAACGCTAAAACAATCACTCTCAAAAAGGAAAAAAATACGGTAACAGCCAACGTTATCTCTCTACAATTCTGAGACTTCGCTCCATAACTAGTTCTAACGGTGTTGTCCCGATACCTAAGGCAACTATGGAGATTGTCAATCTTTTGTGGGTAAGAAATGACAGTTTGGTACCACTGTCAACAGCTAAAGACGAAATAATGTGGGTTCATCGAGACCTGGTCGGCAAATTTCAACAGAAAGCAACCGTTTCTTCTTCCAAATCAAAGAAGTTGGCCAAGTATAAATCTTGCAATATGACTTCAAGTTAGCGCTCCTCGCTTGACGGTCGTATTCTTCTTTTGAAGAATACTTTCATTCGGGCAGGATCTACACCTTCTTCTCTGGATACTGCCTCGCTGACATCAGAAGTCAACTACCAGCCCAAATTCCATCGATATTGAGCAATCTCGTGAGTTGATGATAAAGATAGGATATGACTTTCAGAAAGCCCGAGGCTTGAACAATGGAAAAGGGTCTCTGATACCCTTATGTTTATAACTTCAAGACAACAGGTCTCGTGTTGGACTGGGATTCGGGATAGATCACACAATTCCCCATCAGATAAAGAATCCCTCCAAGAGCAAAGCACGAGTGAGGATCTGTAACATAGTATCTTTCTCGCCTGCTTCTGAAGAAGAAGTCTTGACTGTTACTAGATTTGGTAGACTCTACCTTAGAGATTACCCAGATGGTCAAGTGAATGAAGTTGTCACTCCCTTTTTTGCTCCTGATGCTCCTCCAACATCAGCACTACCAGCTGACTCGAGCCCTTCTAAGCCAACAGCCGCTGATAAAGGCAAGCAGAAGGTTTGTTTTGACAAGAACATGAAGAAGACAAGTCCACTACAAGGTCTTCAGAAACCATACAACTTTGACATATTAACTCAACTGGCCAATACTTCAGCAAGATTATCAATCTTTGAGCTCCTTCGTCTCTCCAAGGAAACTTGAGAAACACTAAGCGAAGCTCTGATACAAGCTGATGCTTGTCTTGCACATCTCAAGAAGTCAGATGAAGAACATGTGGCATGCCCTTAATGTCATAGTGTGATGGAAATCATAATAAACATTACTTTCACCCAGGATGACATGCTGTTGGAGGACAATCAACATGATCGACCTCTTTATTTCACGGGGTACGTCGACACGATCAGGGTGGATCGTATCCTTGTCGATCCCGGGTCTGTACTCAGCATAATCCCGAAGAACTTGCTGGATTCTCTAAAGATTCCAGTCCACAGTCTCTCAGCAACGGTTACAACTATTCTTGGATTCAACTCTGGGAAGAGTAAATTGCTGGAAAAGATTCGCCTGAGAATCCAAATCGGCAATCTCCGTACAAAATCTACTTGCTACATGATTGACAACTATGTTTCCTACAACGTATTACTAGGAAGGCCGTGGTTGCATGAATATAGCATTGTGCCATCCATGCTTTACCAATGCTTTAAATATGTGTATAAAAACGGAGAGATCAAGAAGGAAGTTGCTGACCTTAATCCTTTTCGAGGAATCGAAGCCTATTATACGGATTCCAGAATATACTAAGAAGAGTACATGAAGATCGTATTGGCTATGGACACTGAGGAAGACCAAAAAGACGACCCGAGTGACATCTTGGTGATTCTAGTCAAAGGACACACCTCTCGTCCTTCCTCTTCTCAGATGCTGACCATCACTCTCGCTCCTTCTACTGAAAAAGTGGAGCAAAGGGAGCTCACCTCTTCTGAGCCTCTTGTGATCGACCCCCATCGTAACAAGCCTACCACTTCTCTTTCTCCTCCTCTTGTTGTCAACTTAGCAGCATCCCCAGCCAAGGTCACAAATGCTATTATAACTGTTGAGACTGAAAATATCAATAAAGCAGTATCTCCTTCTTATTATATTGATGTCAACTTTTATGCACAACTTTACTTAGAAATTATGGACAAGTTCGAACCTCTCACCTTAGGAACAATTCAACCTTTCTAAGATGAGATAGTGTACGAACTGGTGCGAAGTTCATTCTCCGTAGTTCATCTGTGGAACGACAATGAGCATTAAATTCTCTTCAGCAAAGAATGTAACCAAAGAACTATACTCGACAGTGATTCTGAAAATGATGATCGTAGAAGAATACAACTACGTCGTTATAGTCAATAATCCAGGAATATCATCAAAAAAATGGGTTACAACTTCAGGTTCGGACTAAATGGAGGCTAAGGTAGACGTACTCCGATTCGACTACCTGTTCCTAAGGGAAAGTCATCACAACACTATAACAAGACCAGACATGGGTTAGGCTATATTACGTCGAATATAATCCCAGATAGATCCGAATCGGACGAAAAGATGCGATCTCACTCTTCCGATTCCATTTCATGGGATTCAAATACCAGCATAGGGGAAGTTCATAAACTGATTCTATCTGTCAATATGGTGACAACCAAATTCTCAGAAGGCGATGACAATGATGACTTTATCGAAACTTATGAGGATGAGCCTTGGGCATAAAGGATGGATACTCAATGGGAACTTTGCTTCGAATAGAGTGAAGCACCCACTGAGGACGAGCTAATCCAGATCGACGTCGGAGACGAAGTTTCTCCAAGGCCAATCTTTATCAGCAAAAGTCTTCCTGAGACAGACAAACAAGACTTGATCTAGCTCATCAGAGAATACATTAATGTGTTTGCTTGGAGCTATGAAGATATGCCGGGACTAGATCCTCAAGTTGCTACTCATAAACTCAATATTTTGCCAAATACTAGACCGGTCAAACAACAACAGTGATGGTTCTGACCTGATATGATAGATGCCATAGAAGCTGAAGTCAAGAAGCTTATCGTCTTCGGCTTTGTTAGAAAGGAACAACATCCCGACTGGGTGGCTAATGTCGTCCCGGTTGTGAAGAAAACATAAAAAATTTGAGTCTGTATCAACTTTAGAGATCTCAATACAGCTTGTCCCAAAGACGAGTTTCCTCTTCCAATCACTAATGTCATGATCGACAACACCTGCGGGTTCGAACGAATTTCTTTTATGGATGGGTTCTCTGGATATAATCAGATCAGGATGAATCCTGAAGATGAAAAATATACATCCTTCCGCACTCATCTCAGAGTCTATTGCTATACAGTCATGCTATTTAGTCTCGGTGCCACCTGTCAACGGGCTATGAGTAGTATTTTCCATAAATATTTACGAAAAACAGTGCTATATCGACGATATTGTTGTTAAGAGTCTTCTAAGGAAGAACACATCCAAGAATTAAGGACTATTTTCGATCTAATGTGTCAGCATCAACTCAAGATGAATCCCACCAAGTCATTTCTGGGAGTCTCTAGTGGCAAGTTTCTCGGATCCGTTATTACCTCTAAGGGTATACACGTTGACACCGAAAAAGTCAAAGCCATCCAAGAGATGCATCCTCTACGCAACCTAAAGGAGCTACGAGGATTCCAGGGATGACTTGCGTATATCAGGAGATTCATCTCAAATTTCTTCGGATGCTGCAGACCGTTCACTCAACTAATGAAGAAAGGTGTGTCTTTCATTTGGACTGATGAATGCCAGCAAGCATTTAAAGATATCAAGCGATACATGATAAACCCTCCAGTCCTAGTTCCTCTAATCACAGGAATACCCTTCTTGATGTATGTTTGAGCAATGGATCACTCTCTCGGTGTCTTCCTAGCTCAGAAGAACAAGGAAGGTCATGAGCAAGCAATCTACTACCTCAGTCGCACAATGATCGGTGTTGAACATCGATACAGCCCGGTGGAAAAAAAATGCTTAGCCTTGATGTTCGTTGTCCAAAAGATGCGTCATTACATCACATGCTAGACCATCCATGTCATCTACAGAGTCAATCCTCTGCGGGTTCTGATGAAGAAGACTAGTACACTCAATTCCAGACTTGCTACATAGGCAATACTGCTAGCACAGTATGATATGGCCTATGTCCCGCAAAAGTCTGTTAAGGGTCAAGCCCTAGCTGACTTCTTGGCTGCTCATCCAATTCCTGAAACTTCAAACCTATACGATGAAATTCCTGATGAGACTCTAGAGTCCAACATGATTTCTGAAGGAATACTTGCTTGGCATCTATTCCTTGATGGTGCATCTAGAATTGGACCCAACGGAATCATTATCGCTGGAGTAGGAATTGTCCTCGTATCCCCAAAAGGACTAGCCATTCAAAGAGCCTATTCTCTGGACGAGCCATGTTCTAACAATGTTGCTGAGTACAACGCTTTGCTTATCGGTCTCTATTTAGCCGAACAGCTAGATGTCGACTATCTTGTGGTATACGGAGACTCTAAACTGATTGTAAACCATGTTAGAGGCACGTACGAGGTCCGACATCAAGATCTCATCCCTTATCAAGAAGCAGCAGTTAAACGGGCTATGTCATTCAAAGGTTTCTTTATTGAGCATGTACGCCGAGCATACAATACAGAAGTTGATGCGTTCGCTAAACTAGCAGCCGTGTTAGCTGCCCTTGTGAAAAGGCAATAGTTAATCGTCATCGCTAATCGAGTATTGTTCTATGTCGAGAATAATCTAAACATCGAATTCAGTAATGCAGTAGATATTAGCACTACTAGTGAAGACTGGAGGACTCCTTTCATCGATTTCGCAGTGCTTGATATCTTGCCGGAAGATCCTAAAGAGGCTACAACCATCCGTCGTCGGTCACTCCGATTCTACTACAATCATTCGTCCAAGACACTTTATCATCGATCTTTCGATGGTATGCTTCTGCGTTATCTTGTGGGTGATGAAGCAAAACCGATATTACGTGAAGCTCACGACGGTATCTGCGGTGCACATCAGTCCGGTCCTAAGCTGCAAGACTATATCAGACGTATTGGATACTATTGGCCCACTATGGTAGCGGATGCAATTGAATATGTAAGGAATTGTCAAGCATGTCAGATCTATGCAGATTTCATCCACTAACCATCAGAATTCCTGCATCCGACTACAGCATCTTGGCCCTTTGAAGCCTGGGGCATGGATGTCATTGGTCCTATCAATCTACCATTATCTCGAGGACATTGGTTTATCCTAGCCGAAGTCAAGACAAGCAGTGTCATCAACTTCATCAAGCATTACGTAATTTATCGATTTGGAGTTCCTCGAGGAATCATTCATGACAACGGACCTCAGTTTGTGAGTCAAGCATTCACTCGATTATGTAATGACCCTCGGATCAACAACATTGCTTCTGCAACTAATAATCCCGCAGCTAACGGTTTAGCTGAAGCATTCAATAAAACAATCATCAAGCTTCTCAAAAAGTTTGTTTCTGCCAATAAACACAACTAGAGTGAAAAGCTTGGGGAATGTCTATGGGCGTACGTACTACAGTATGTACCCTGATTGGCTGTATACCCTTCTCTCTGGTGTATGGATGCGAAGTTGTCTTACCGTTGGATATTCAAATTCCATCCTTAAGGATAGCTATCGCCAACGAGTTGATGGTGGAAAATATCTTCGACTTCAAGAGCTTGAAGCACTTAATGAGAAACGACTGCTAGCTCAACAGCATATTGAGCTATATCAAGCCCGAATCTCAAAAGCTTTCAACCGGAAAGTCAAAGTACGAACCTTTCAAAAAGGCGAGCTAGTCCTTAATATCGTCTTCTTATGACTATGACACACATGAGCAAAGGTAAGTTTGAACCAAAATGGGAGGGTCCTTATGTCAAAAGTAGAGTTTTCTCTAACGGGGCTTACCAGGTGTCCTGCATGGATGGTCGAATTGCTATGATGCCTATCAATGGCAAATTCCTGAAGAAATATCATGTTTGAAAGTATGTATTATATTTTTTGATAAATATTGTTGTAGAAGCATGGAAAAGAACAGGAAAGTCCATACGACTCAAATTAGGGGGAGCTTCATGCGGCTCAAAAATCCTTTAGAGCTTCATGCAGCTTAAAAATCCTTTAGAGCTTCAGACGGCTCAAAAGTCCCCGATAGCTTCATGCGGCTCGGAAAAAGCCACGTGGCCCTATGCGGTTCAAAAATAGGCCTCTACAGCTGGCAACAAATCACTCTGTGCAGCTGGCTCATTAAATGCTCTGACGCAACGCGGCAGCTCTGACACAAAGAACTGACAGCTCTGACATAAAGGTAAAATGATGACTCTGACATAATGACGCGCTCCTAGAGAGACGAGAAAAATCTTTATAGCTGGCACGATCCACCAATTCCAAAGCACTTTATGCGGATCGCTTCAAGGACTTCCATACGGCTCTGACATGAAGCCACCCTTATGCGGCTCGGTTGTGAGGGGGACCCTTATGCGGTTCAGTTGGCAGGGGGCCACCCTTATGCGGCTCGGTTGTGAGGGGGACCCTTATGCTGTTCAGTTGGCAGGGGGGCCACCCTTATGTGGCTCGGTTGTGAGGGGGACCCTTATGTGGTTCAGTTGGGGGGGTGCCACCCTTACGCGGCTCGGCTGTGGGGGCCACCCTTATGCGGTTCAGTTTGGGTGCCATCCTTATACGGCTCAGTTGTGAGGCCATACTCATACGGCTTTGCCAGGACGCCCCGTTCATGCGGATTGTAGCATAATGGCAGTTGGGACACATGGCAGAGGATTGACTAAGACTTATCCACGCGGATTTATTGCAACCGACAAATCATAACAATGCAGATTTATTGTAACCAACATAACAGCTCAGATCGATTTCCAACAAACAGATCAAGGTTAACCTTAACCAATCCCCAACCGCCCATTTTCAAGGCATAATTACTGCACACTCCACTCATCACTAAGTCCTATAAATAGCATGGGATTATTCCTTTGCACAGAGACGCATGGACACACAGAGAAAAAGCACACAGAGCAGGAGATATACGCAGAGAGAGAGAGAGAGAGCACTTCTTCGCCGGAGCCAAGGCCGCGTTCGATCGTCCAAGGAGTAAGGCAGAGTTGATATCACTTTCCCGAGCCTCTTCCGTCACCCCCCCAGAATCAAAAATTAAACAATGGTACTTAGATTGCTTTTTCTATGTTTTGTTCCTAGGCTCTCTTTGTACGAGCGAGTTTATATTGTGAATTAAAGTTCAGTCCTCCCATAAAACTATTCTGTTCTTTGATAACCAATGGCAAACACGATGGCGACTCTGCTGGAGACTAACTTCTCCACTGCTGAGAAGTTGATGACGTAATCGGACGTTACCAAACTTGGCTCCCCGCAATAAATGCTGGTTGTTCGCTTCGACCAGCAAGCATTTGAAGAGATGCTCTTCGACGGGAGCGCTAGCCCGGTCCAGAAGCGAGCCCGCACGAAGAAGGCCCGCAGGGAGTGGAGGCCCAAATCATTTGCTCCTCCCCAAGTTCTGGAAGAGGCGTTCTCTGCTGCCCAAGACGGCGGAGAAAACTCCCACGCGGTCCCCCTTTCAGGCCGCAGAGGACCCTGCTGTTCTCAAGTCCGGCAGAGGAAAGCACTACGATGCTGGACTTGAGGAAGCAAATGGGGACTCTATGCGGTCCAGGAAGAAGTCGCATAAGGGTGCCAGCCGCATGAAGAAGGCTCATGCGGCCACTAAATCCAGTCGCATGAATGTTCCTGTGGGAGCCAAATCCGGCCGCATGAATGCTGATGCGGCCACAAATGCCAGCCGCATAAATGCCCATGCGGCAGCCAAATCCAGCCACATGAATTCTTATGCAGCCACAAATGCTAGCCGCATGAATGCTGATGCGGCTACAAATGCCAGCCGCATGAATGCTCATACGGCCACCAATCCCAGCCGCAGACCATCTGCACTATGCGGCTCGGGTTCAGTCTTCGACCGCCTCTCATACGGTCCTGATGTGCCAGACTCTGTGCGACACAATTTCGACTCTTACTACTATGCGCCCTCGGGTGCTAGAGTGAAGAAGTCTAGATCCGTGCGGGCTCGTCGAGCTCAGTCAGCTGTCCCAACCTCTGACTATCAGAGAGCTTCGCTTACTGTTATGTGGGCCTCTGATGGAAAGTTGTACAGAACCGACCGTGTCCAGGCCCCGGCGGCAAACGGACAGAGTGGTTCCCAAGAGTCTCCCAATCAGGGAGCAAGCATGGTGCCAACACACTCGTGTGCTCGGGACTCCTAGGCGCACAAAACGAGTGACTTACGTGATGTGATTCTTCACAAGCGCAAGGAAAGAGGAGAAAGCTTGGTGTACAGAGAGTCCTTTCATGGACATCACTGCACTCAAGTCATTGTCAACTGCTGCTGCAGCAAGGCGACAGTACAAGAGGACCGACAGTCCGTCTTCCAACGACTGCAGCAGCCAGGACCGGTCCTGTAACAAAGCTCAGAAGACGAGACGCTTCATGTCGTCTCTTGTAATTCTGCTCGGAAGATCCCTACCGGCAAGGCGGAAAAGAAGATAAATGTTTTCAGCCCGACGATCTCAACTAGTGCGGCCAGGAAACTTGCATCCAGGCGGTTGTCCACGACCATCGCAGGAGGAGTTTATCAGGGCACCCGCTCTAAGACGAAATCTTCAACACTTGGAGATTCATTGTCTACATCCCTGGGGGTAGCCGAAGCTGGAGGTAGCACTCCCCGGAACATCCACGACAATCCGGTGTTCCAAGAAGATCAACCAGGGGAGACAGTTCCCCCCCACTGATGCAACAGATCCAGACGCCCCTAGAAACATCCATGGGTGCCAAGATGAAGCAGCCTCCTATGCAGGGGGTAGCACTTCCTCCGAGTCTGAACCGGAGGAAAACATCCCCACAAACCCCGACGACTTCTCTCTGCGAAGGTATGAATCGGAGAGCACATCTTCTACTGTTCCTTCTACTGCTCCTCGTATGAGAACAGTATTCATGACTGACAATGATCAAGATGGTCCCAGTGACCGACAGCACCTCGACACTCTTGAGGCCATACTTCACACCTTAGTAAAGTCGGTGGAAGAAATCAAGGCGGCCCTGCCGACTATCCAAGGAAGGACGACTGGCCAGACAAGCATGGGTCCCGCCATCAATGCGGACTCAAACACAACTGCACCAACCCCGGAAGACAATCCACCCTGGATGTTGGCTCCCACCGCTGCAGACGAGGCTATAAAGACAAGAAGAGAGGTCCAAGAGCTTCGGGCAATGTTTGACGCTCGAGAAAACTCTCAAGACCTCAGGATACGACACCCGTATCCAGCGGCATGGAGAGATGTCCCCTTCCCTCCATGGTACAAGCCATTCAATATTAATCCATATGATGGAAAGACCTCTGCAAGCCGATACGTGACCTACTTTGAGGTCACGACAGATCATCTGCCGCATGACGACGCTATCCTTACGCGGTTGTTTATTAGGGCACTAGAAGGGGTCACATTCGACTGGTACCGCAACTTGTCGGACAACAGCATCTATTCCTTCGCTGGCTTCAAACGCATGTTCTTGGAGAGGTTCTATGAGGTAGGACAGGATGCGACAATGTCAACCCTCATGGACGTTGTCCAAGGAGAGAAGGAGCTGCCAAGGAACTACATTGAGCGGTTTCGCCAAACCGCGATGAAGTTGCCCTCCGGTAACCCGGACTCTTCCTTGATTAAAATTTGCCAAAAGAGGCTGCTCCCCACGATCAGCCTCTGGATGGGTGAAAGTCAATTCAAGGACTAGAAGGCTTTCATCATCAGCACCACTAGCGTAGAAGACAAGTTGAAGAAAGCTCGCCAACTGGGATTGCACATCTCGGAGAAAGAGGACAAAGGCAAACGCCCTAATGCCAACAACAACAATGGCGGTAATTCCTCCAACAGCCGAGACAACAAGGGCAAACAGGCTATGGTGGCCGACACAGCCCCGAAGCCTGAATCAAAGTAGGCAGAAAAGCAGTGGCCGCAGATGACTTACTTCTTCGAAGATAGTCATGTCAAGCCAATCCTTGACATGCTCATACAAGGAGATCGAATTCAGCTCTCTCCTCCAAGGCGTGAACCTTGACCTGCAGAGATGGAGAGCCCCAAGTATTATTACTACCATCGCTACGTCTACCATGCCATGCAAGACTGCTTCCAACTGAAGCGGTACATCCAGAACCTCATCGACTCAAAGGCCTTGGCCATTGATTTCGATGAGGTAACCGTCGCCGCCAACATGGTGTCGATCCAATTCGATAGCTTCCTGCCGAAGAAGACACAAGACGGCGTAGTACCCGTCCCCCGGGCAAAGATGGAGGTCGCTAATCTTCCACCTCTCCGAGGCCAGGCTGGTGGTCTAGTGCCCCTCACCACATCACGAGGGAAGATCATGTGGGTCCATCTGGACCTGGTCCCTGAGGTGACTCAGTCCGCACCACCATCCACCGGCAAGAAGAAGGGTGGGAAAGTCAAGTCATGTCGCACAATCTCGGCAGATGTCGAAGAAGCTACGGATGTCGTCACCCGGACTGGTGCACAATCCCAACCTACATCGGGTAACTCGGCTGAAGAATGCCAGCTGGCCGCTGCTGACGCTCTAGGACCTTCTCAGCCTTCGCCGTCCGATAAGCCCAAGCCAAAGAAGACCCGCTTTGACAAACCGCTCCGGAAAGACACTCCTCACGGGCTGGAGAAGCCCTACAATTTTGACATTTTGGCACAACTGGCTAACACACCGGCCAAATTATTATTATACGAGCTCCTGAGACTCTCCAAAGATGTTCGCGTCGCACTGAGCGAAGCACTCCAGAATTCCGATGCATATCTGGCTCAGGTCAATCTCACTGGGGAGAGCTCGCCTACAGATCTCCAGGACAGCGCTTGCACAGGTGCAATGCCCAACATTTTCTTCACTCCGCAGGATATGCTTATCAAGACCAACCTCCATGATCGCCCTCTGTATTATACTGGATACGTCAGCGACGTTAAGGTGGGTCGGATGCACATTGATCCCGGTTCTTCGATCAGCATTATTCCAAAGAGCTTGCTTCACCATCTGCACATCCCTATGCATCGGCTGACTCCTACCAGCACCGCAATTAGCGGTTTCAATTCAGGGAGAAGCTATCCCATCGGGAAGATTCGCCTGAAGTGCCAAATTGGCGACCTTCAGTCGGAAGTAACCTACTATGTCATCGACGCAGACACCTCCTACAATATTCTTCTTGGACGCCCGTGGATACATGATTACATGATCGAGCCCTCCACATTGCACCAGTGCTTCAAGTACGTCGACAAGCATGGCTTCGTGAAAATGGAATTTGCCGACATTGATCCCTTTAAAGGGGTCGAATCCTTCTACTCGGATTCTTGCTTGTACAAGAAATCCAAGAAGCACCTGGTCAACGAAGATGTTCAAGAATAGACGGAGGCCATTGCGGGGTCGGAGGAACCTCTGAGGATCCATCTCCAACCCTGCAAACCAGGCAGGACGGCACCTCTTATAGCTACACTGCGTAGAGAAACAACTAGTCTCCCGGTGCTCACCGCACAGAAGGAGTAGATGACAATCCGACCGCCAAGGTCTGGTCAAGGGCCAAGACCCACGACAGAGCCACTGACAATCAGGCTGTCGACAGCCGGCCAGCAACAAACATAGGAGCTCAATCCCTCTGTCAAGCCGATGACGATTCGTCTGCCCAGAATAAGTCGACAGCCGAGCGCTAAGCCGGGGGCTGCAAGCGAGCCAACAACTCCCCGTCTCGCACCAAGCACTAAGCTGGGGGTCGCTAGTGCCCCAATGACTCCACGTTCTGTTCCACCAGTAGAGCCCCTGATGATTAAGCTTCCCAGGTCATCCTCCCAGTCTTCATTGACACAGGGGGTGGCCGAAGAAGAGTTAGAGCTGGCCAAGTATGTGGCTGCTCACACTGATGTTTCGTCCCCAGATGATGTAATTCCACCGAAAAAGATACCTTATTTCATCAATAAAGGGCTATCTTTGAACTACCTCGAGCTTAATAAGCTTTGTACAATGTATGCTATGGAACATGGTATAGGCACCCATCTACACATACATGTGACAAATGTCTACACTGCAAACCAACTTACTCCCGTGGAAGACGCTTGCTTCATAGTCGAGGGAGAGGATCATCCAATCATCTTTGGCCGGAAGAATTATCCACAGCCCTCCAGGATAGAAGAAGTTGATCTCGAACCCGACACCGGGAGACTACCCCTTTATCTGTATAGCTCCCGATCCAAGTACCTTATGCAAAAACAGGGGTATGATCTGGAAACTAAGCCAGGCTTAAACTACGGCACTGGTCGGCGGTTACCCTTACAGTTGTCGGTCCCGTCTGGGAAACCACGGGATTACTACAACAAGACCAGATGTGGGCTAGGTTATGTTACACCTACAACGACCCCTGAAAGCTCAGATGAGGAATATGACTGGCATTAACACTCAACCGGATCACCAACTTCTGATTCGGATGTCAGCATCGGAGACGTATTCAGGCAAGCTCTGTCTGTCAATATGGCATTTGCTGATGCCTACGAAGAAGACGAAGACGTACCCAAACTTCTCGAGTTAGAACCTTGGGTCCAGCAACTAGATGCACAATGGGAGAAACGCTTCGAACTACGTGAATCTCCTACTGAAGATGAGGTTATGCAAGTCGACCTCGGCGATGAGTCCTCTCCAAAGCCAATCTTCTTCAGTAAAAGCCTGACAGACGAAGAGCGGGAGGCACTTTTCTAACTCGTTAGAGAGTACATTGACGTGTTCGCCTGGAGCTATGAAGACATGCTAGGACTAAACCCCGAGGTTGCACTTCATAAACTCAACATTCATCCAGACGCAAAGCCGGTCAAGCAACAGCAAAGACGTTTCCGCCCGGATATCATGAATTCTATCGAAGCTGAGGTCAACAAACTGATAGCCAGTGGCTTCATCCGAGAGGAGCAACATCCAGACTGGCTCACCAACATAGTACCAGTCCTCAAGAAGAATGGTAAGATTCGAATTTGCATCGACTTCCGAAATCTGAACGAAGCATGTCCTAAAGATGAGTTCCTCTTCCCATCACAGACATCATGATCGACAACACATGTAGCTTTGAGCTCATGTCATTCATGGATGGCTTCTCAGGATACAACCAAATCAAGATGTTTTCTAACGACAAAAAGCATACATCATTCCGAACACCGATTGGCGTGTACTGCTACACAGTCATGCCTTTCGATTTAAAGAATGTCGGCACCACATATCAAAGAGCCATGAGTGTTATCTTCAGAGATCAGCTGTGTAAAACCGTAGAGTGTTATGTTGATGACATCGCTGTCAAAAGTCGCTCTAAGGGAGACCATCTGCAGGATCTGAGGACGGTATTCGATCTGATGCGAGCGCACAACTTGAAGATGAATCCTACCAAATCCTTCTTGGGCGTATCTAGTAGAAAATTCCTAGGTTTTATCATTACTGCCCAGGGAATTCATATAGATCCGGAGAAGACGAAGGAAATCATGGAGATGGGTCCCCCGAAAAATGTTTGCGAACTCCGAGGCCTTCAAGGGAGGCTAGCTTACATCAGGAGGTTCATCTCTAACCTCTTCGGGCGATGTCAACCATTCACCCACCTCATGAAGAAGGGCGTCTCATTCGTATGGAATGAAGAGTGCCAACGCGCGTTCAACAACATCAAAGAATATCTGTCAAATCCTCCAGTTCGGGTGGTCCCGGTTACTGGAAAGCCGTTTTTGCTTTACGTACGAGCGATGGAGCATTCCCTCGGTGCTCTACTAGCACAAAACAATGATGCGGGGCATGAACAAGCTATCTATTACCTCAGTCGAATGATGATTGGGCCTGAGCATAGATATACCGCCGTGGAAAAGGAATATCTTGCTTTGGTGTTCGCTATCCAGAAGACGTGACACTATGTTACAGGATAAACCATCCATGTCATATCACGAGTTAATCCCCTCAGGGTTCTCATGACCAAGCCAGGCGCGCTCAGCTCTCGCCTCGCTACCTGGGCGATATTATTGTCTCCCTACGACAGGATCTTCGTTCCGTAAAAGGCTGTTAAAGGTCAAGCTCTGGCGAACTTTTTAGCAGCCCGTCCAAGTTCGGAGTCAACCAGAATATATGAAGAGATTCCAGACGAGGTTGCCAATTCAAACATGGCTTCCGATGATTCCGTCTGGCAAATGTTCTTCGACGGTGCTTCAAGAACCGGGCCCAAGGGTAACATTGTCGTTGGGGTCAGAGTGGTACTGATCTCTCCTTCTGGCTTGGTGATCAACCGGGCATATTCCCTTACAGAACCCTGCTCGAACAACGTGGCCAAGTACAACGCCTTGGTTATCGGCCTTCGACTTGCAAAAGAACTGGGGGTAGAGTACCTAGAGGCATATGGCGATTCACAGTTAATCGTCAATCAGATCCGGGGTTCATATGAAGTTCGTTACAAAGACATGATCCCTTATCATCAGGTAGCGACCGCCATCATTACGTCTCTGAAAGGGTTCTTCATAGAACATGTTCTGAGACTCCAGAACATTGAAGCCGACGCATTAGCAGGACTGGCCGCTTCCCTGGCGGTCCCAAAATATACTCATTATTTGGTGGACGTAATAAGCCATGAGTTGGTCTGTCCCAAGAACACCGTCCAATTTGCTGAGAGCTATTCTGCCCTGACGGTCGATGAGACACAGGATTGGAGGCTCCCATTTATCGACTTCGCAGTTTATGGCATCTTGCCGGAGAACCCGAAAGAAGCCACCTCCATTAGAAGACGTTCTTTCAGATTCTTCTACGATACAGAAACAAAGATGCTTTATCGGCGGTCATACAATGGATTACTGCTTCGGTATCTGTCCAATAAAGAAGCCAAAGAAGCTGTACGTGAAGCACATGACGGCGTCTACGGGGCCCATCAGCCTGGCCCGAAATTGCAAGATCGCCTTCGCCGGATGGGCTACTACTGGCCTACGATGGTGGCAGATATAGTAGATTATGCAAGTAAGTGCAAAGCTTGTCAAGTCCACGCAGATTTCATACACCAACCATCTGAATTCCTACACCCAACGGTGGCGTCCTGGCCATTTGAGGCATAAAAAATGGATATCATTGGTCCTATCACCCCACCTTCATCCAGAGGGCACCGCTTCATACTGGCAATTACATATTACTTCTCCAAATGGGCGAAAGCTATTCCGCTTGCCAAGGTGAAGACATCTAATGTGATCAGCTTCCTCAAGCATCACGTCATCTATCGCTTCGAACTGTCTCAAAGGATCATCCACGACAACGGTCCACAGTTCGCAAGCCACGCCTTCTATCGGTTTTGCGACAAACATTAGATCCATAATGTTGCTTCAACATCGTACAATTCGGCGACGAATGGGTTGGCAGAAGCATTCAATAAAACTATAATCAAGCTACTCAAGAAGTTCGTGTCTTCTAACAAACGTGACTGGAATGAAAAGCTTGGTGAATGCTTATGGACGTACCGTACTACAGTCCGGACGGCCATCAGGAACGCACCATTCTCTCTGGTGTATGGAAGTGAGGCAGTTCTCCCACTGGAGACTCAAATCCCCTCGCTCTGCGTCGCCCTCACCTATCGATTGACGACAGATGTTAATTACCATCGTCGGCTACAAGAGTTGGAGGCCTTAGATGAGAAACGCCTGTTAGCTCAACAACGAATTGAGCTTTATCAAGTATGCATCTCTGTAGCTTTCCACAAGAAGGTTAAACTCAGAACATTCCAAGTGGGTGATCTCGTTTTGGCAGTTCGAAGGCCGATGGTTATGACTCACAAAACCGCCGGCAAATTCCAGCCAAAGTGGGAAGGCCCATTTGTCATCGAGGCTGTATTCTCCAATGGTGCTTACCGCCTCGCAAAACAAAATGGAGACTTGCTCATGTTGCCCGTCAACGTCAAGTTCCTGAAGAAGTATTATGTCTAAACGACATCCTCCAAATCTACCAGACTGTTAAGTTATGTACCCCCAGGTACCGCTGAACTTACACTCTGGTCATCCCAAATGAATCTATATTTTTGCTTCTGGGTAGTAAGTCATGTATGATCATACCTCTGAACTTCCTTCCCAAAAGAACATCTTTCTCATGATCTAATACCCGCACTTTCAGTGCACAAACAGGGCAACATATCCACAAATTTCTCGAAACAAGCACGTCGATGTCACCTCTGAGTTGTTTTATTTCCATCAAAAACAAACCACCCCTCATATGGAACTTCCACGACCATATTACCTCTGAGTTATTCTATGTACCCCTTCATGGTGTCCACTCCTGCTACGTCCTCATTACCTCTGAGTAGAAAGACTCCATTGAAGAAACCCCCATATTTACCACGTCCTTATTACCTCTGAGTAAGTATGTTGGTTTTCTTTCGACTTATTATCCGTACCCAAAACCAGGGTACGCCAAGGATAATAGGCCCACAAATGTCCACAGTTGACCACAAATGTCCACAGTTGACCACAAATGCTATACTAGGTCCCCTAGTACATGCGCCTCTCTTCTCATTATCATATGCCTTTGGAGCCCAACTGTTCCATGGCATTCTTTTTACCAATACCAAGAACTTCTATGTCTCACCACAGAATCGTTATAGGTATCTTTATCGAACTTATTATCCATACCTAAAACTAAGGTATGCCAAGGGTAATAGGTCCACAAAAAGTCCCCCAGTGGGGAAAACATCATAATACCAAAAATACGGTATAAGCACAATAGATGATGAATGATGTAAACATAGTCATTTATTAAAAGAAACAAAAGTGTTACATGTTCGGGGGTCGTGTCCCTATCAAAATGAAGAAAAACAACAAAGAAAGAAAGAAAGAAAAAAAAGGGCCAACTACGGTTCGGCGACACATAATTCCCTAAGACGTTCCCTCAGCAGGACCGTCGACCGCTCAAATCGCCGCTTGGCCCAGAGTTCGGCTTCCTGAGTCAACCGCTCCGCATCCTCTAGATACGCGTGAGCCTGCCAGCCATCCTCAAGCTTCTTCAGAGCACTCTCCAAGCCAGCAGAAGTTCGGGTGACTTTGTCGGCCTCCTGAACAATTAGCTCCTTATCCGTACGGGAGGCCTCGAGCTCAGATTCCAAGAAAGCCAATTTCCTTTGGAGTTCGAGGATCTGCTCCCTCGTGTCGATTATCCCGCGAGAGGCTGCCGCTTCTCGAGCGATGCAATCCTCTCCCCTACGGCTCAGTTGATCATGTAACTCCCCAATCCCAATATACGTAGGACTAGAAAATACGTACATGCCAGCTGTATGCACATGCAGACTACTCAAATATATGAAAATCTACGTGTACACACATAAGCTGTAATAAAAGAGCTCCAGCTCATAACAATATAACATGGTCGCAGGAAGTATCTATATCTCATCCACAGTAATAAATAGGAGAAATAATAAACCAAATGTCTCAACTCAAAATAAAGAGAAATATCTGTCGGGCGGAAACAAATCCACTACCGAGCTACTGAAAAGAAATCAACTAAATTGAATATGAAAAAGAGTATCAACTACATAAGTCCATCAACTAAGAATATAATCAAATAGGCTCCGAAGGCGAGACCTTCTCAGCTGCAAATGGAGACTCGAGTCCAGAACCGTACTCCTTAGGATACTGCTCGTCGTCTATACTTGGAGAGATCACCAGGTCCTCAGAGGGACGTAACAAGATATAGGAAGAACATGCTAATATGAACTATCAGAATAATAATAATAATAATATGCAAGACTCTCCTAGACACCAATATGTAAAGGGAATTCTAACCATCTATTGTGCAATTTAGAGGACAACTTTCATGCGCATGGGTAGGATTTTAGGCTATGTGTACATAACTGGCATCCAGTCATCTGTATCCGGCCGTAACGTCCATAACATCAGAGGGTATCTGCAAATAATTCGCCACAGTTCCATCCGGAGACTGTGGTTTACCTGTTTGGCTTCCCATACGCACTAGCGACTGTCCTCCCCCAATATTTCCCACACTGTTCAAGTCATGTCCATGGCTCGTCCAGTTTTGTAACTGCTTGAGTCTCTAAAACCCTAGTCATAGCAGTTACGATCATCTATCCGTCACACGACTTCTTACATAAAGATGGACAGTCAATATGAAAGCCGTGCCCCTACCAACATGTCTCAAACCGTGTAGTGTGAGTGTCATGGCCAATGGAGATATAAGAATATCCCACAATAGGAGGTTGGTCTACTACAACTAAGTCGACATGCAACAAATAAAAATAAAACAAAGAAACGACTGATAAAGTCGCTTGTACCCAAGTGTGACTTGGACGCACAATTTATAAAAATGTGAAACAAAGTAAATAAATGCTGAAAATAAATAATATGACAGTAAATATAGCAAGGTATACTTGTCTGGTGATTGGAAGGTGTTTTGACGACGTCTAGTAGGTGAAATCGGCAAGTAAGAAGAAGCTACAAGAGTGGAACCTCCACAAACATTTTCGGACGCTGAAACAAACATCAAAAATTTTCTCGGTGAAGAAGATATACCTAGGAAACGCCTGTCCAAAAGTCTAATTCTGGAACAGGGGTAAAATCGTAATTTCGGGTCAAAACGATGTCCGCCGTTGGACCCGTTTTGCACCGAAATGCGTGCCAGAACCTATGGTCTCTAAAGTCGTCAAACTACACGTCTATGAATTTGTTTTGAGGAGACGAACCCAACGGTATGTCCAATTTTGGATTTCGATGAGCCGTGCACAAAATCGCCCGTTTGAGTGGGTCGCGGGCCCGCCAAAAAGGGGTTCCGATTTGACCTTCTCAGAATCGAACCAAACTTGGCACACAGGTCCAGAATTTCGATTCGGACCTGTTGGCGCAAGGTTCGTCTCGATCTGACGAACGTGCACAAAGTTATGGCCAAGTTTGCAAAGCGTCGATACGGGGGTATCTTGACGGATACGGACTGATTTCGTCGCGCACACGCGACGAAACTGAGTTTCGTCTGTTTCCACACTTCAGCAACGTCCATACGTACCTTTCGATGCGTATAGCACGCGACCACGTTGCCCGGATTGGCGGAACGCACGTCGTATCGACCATTTCTCTAATTTTTAAAAACAGAATTTTTAAGTTTTTCTCAAATTTCACGCACCGATTTCTCGATGCAAAGTCTATCAATTCACAATCTACAAAAAGGCCTGGGAAGTCCTATATGTTGTCTTCGTCTGTTTTGATTTAGTTTTGGAAAACTCCTAAAGTCTTGATTATAATCTAATTACAAAAAGGAGGTTTCAACACAGAAAAGGTTTCTGTTTTAACATATTTTTTTTGCACGATTTTGGCTCAGTTTCTCTGTCGATTCAAAACGAATCGATCTAAAGTAGTTGACGGGGTTCGTAGGCGTATAGGTTGTTTTCCTCTAGAAATCGATGGTTCGACAAATCGTGGAGTATGGTGAGAGAAAAGCTATTGTGAAGAGTGGTCCCTGAGGGTCGGCCTGTCGGGTTGTGCGCCGACTGCTGCTGCGACTGTTCTGTATGCCCAGCCGTGCGGCGGTCCGACGAGTGGTGGCGGAGGTCCAGGGAGTTCGCCTGGGTCGTGGGGTCGAGGAAATCTGGTGTTTGCGTGGAGAAGGCTTTCCACAAGAAGAAATAGATACTATAGGTTATATAGTATTTTTGGATTGAATTTACAAAGGATTTAAACAAGATTTAGATTAGTTTGAATCTAATCTGATAGAGAACAGGGTAGAGATTCAATAGGATTTGAATTAGAAAAATTTGATTTCGGTTTGATTGGGTTTTCAACCCGAAAATTTTCTAAAAAAAACTTTACTGCTACGCAAGGGGGGGCGCTCGGGTTCAGTTCTTATGGGAAGAGCAACAGTGCCGCAAGGCACTGTTCACATTATTTTTTTTAAAGCTAAAGGCTGGGGGTTCTAGTGGCTAAGGTGTTGCGCCTTATATGGAGCAGTGGTCGGTCCTTGGGCCGACCACCACTGCTCTGTGTTTTTTTTCTTTTTTTCTATATATATATAAAAAAAACAAAATATATATATATATATATATATATATATATATATATATATATATATATATATATATATATATATATATATATATATATATATAAAAATATATATATAAAGACTACTAAATGTCTAAAGTAGCTTAAAATATGTATAAATTTTTTTTTAAAATATGTAAAATATCCACATTTACTAACTATATTTGATATATGCTTATATCTACATATCAAAAATATGAGTCAACATATAAAAATATTCCTATTAAAACATTAATACACTTCTATATTAATATTAATCATAATCATTCTAGTATAAAATATTAAAATAATTTTTTAAAAAGATTATAGACATATATTATATACCAAGGAAAAATTTGTATTTATTATATAAGAAATATCCTTTATATTAATTCAATAAAAATCTTTGACCAAATAATCTCTAACCCTCATAATATATACATAAATGAATATCTCGCAAATATTTGTAGGATAGAAATTTTCATGTAAGAATCTATCATTAATATTATTCAAAAAAAATAAAAACAATAAACAAATAAATTTACATTTCATAAAAGAAATATAGTAAAATTCAATTTAAGCCAAAATAATAATAATAATAAAAAATTTACAAAATAAAATTGGGGGTTTTACATCCTACCCAACTTATAAGAATTTCGTCCTCGAAATAAAAATAACGCACGATCTGTGGAAACGAAGTGCAAGACGGATGAAGAATAGAGCGCGAAAATTGTGTCATAATTTTCGTGCAAAAGAGGCAAACAGTTGTGTATGTCACCTTCGTGCCTCCGCATTTCTGCAGTGCACTATGTTGACATACGATCCGAGGGAGTGGAACAATCAAAGTACTTACAAGGATTGCGGTAGTGGTTTCTAACTAGATAGGATACCCTCGTGTTTCTATATCTATCAAGGTTTATATCATAAAATTTCTAAGTCATCCTATGATCATGGTCATGCAATGGTAATTTAACTAAGACGTCGTACCTGTCTCTATGGCTCCTTTGGTTGGTGGCCCCGCGGTGATCATGCTGAAGACTTGTCCCGAGTTTTGGTTGCCCCTTGGGTATCCAATAGCTGCTGGCGGGCGTGGTGCTCCTCATCCTGGTGCTGGTAATGCTACTCCCTGCATCTGTTGTCGTCCAGAAGGACAATCTCTAGCTTGGTGTTGATTTGACCCGCAAGCCATACACAATCCCAACTTGCGACAACAATCCCTCTGAAAATGTCCCTTCTTTCCGCAATAATGACAGGTAGGTAATTCCCTCACTGGTTGTGGAAAAGCCCTAGGCTGCTGCTGCATCATTGGATGTCGCGTGGGCCCTGCTGGTGTCGTCTTCGCTAATGCAACGGTCGAAACTGATCGTCGTTGATGTGCCTTCTTATTTATGGCCTCTTGAGTCCTTGCTTCGGCCAATACTGCTGCCTGTGAGACTCGGGACTCGGAACTAGTGTATCGTTGAAGCTCTATGCTCAATCCTCTATAGAATCTCTTGGCTTTCTCCAATTCCGTCGAAACTAATCCGGGAGCAAAACGACTCAACCGACTGAACTCGGCATCGTATTCATCAACTGTCATGCTTCCTTGCTCTAGATGTAGGAACTGGTCATAAAGTGCATCCTTGGTAGTGTCGGAGAAAAACTTCTTATTGAACAACTCTTTAAATTCTTCCCATGTCTGATCAACTCCTAGCCGTATCTCCTCTGCGGCCCACCAATCATAAGCATTTCCTTCCAACTGCAATTTAACTGCCGTCATCCATAGGTTTGCAGACAACTCGGAAGCCTTCAAAAGATTTTATGTCTTCACCAGCCAATTGGTAATTCCAATGACGTCTTCAGTGCCTTTGAAGTGTAGAGGATTCATATTGCGGAACTCTTCGATAGTACCCACGGAGGCTTGGGGTGCTCGGGTCAGTGCTGTCTCCAAACTCCTCCTAATAGTCTCGCTCTGCTGTATCTGAGCCTGTACTAAGCTCTGGAGGATCTGCTCTGTAGTAGTCCCACCAGCCTGAGGCATGGGCTGCTGTGGGGGCATGTATGACATCTGGGGCATGATCTGTGGAACATCCTGTGGCCCGTACTGTGGTGGATATGAAAGATTTGGAAAGTGATACTGTGGTGGGTATGAGGTAGGATACTGAGGTTGATACTGTGGTGGATACTGGGGTGGATATGGTGGTGGATATTGGGGAGGCTGCTGAGGTGGATACTGTGGATGTTGATGTGGTGGATATGATGGTAGATACTATGGAGGCTACTGGGGTGGATACTGTGGAGGCTGGTGTGGTGGATATGATGGTGGATACTGTGGAGGCTAGTGTGGTGGACATGATGGTGGATATTGTGGAGGTTACTGGTGTGGATATGATGGTGGAGATTGTGGAGGCTGCTGGGGTGGATACTGTGGAGGCTGTTGGGGTGGATACTGTGGTGGATATGGAGGTAGAATCTGTGGTGGAAACTGAGGTGGATAGGTTGGCGGGAGTGACAGATACTCTTCTTGAGATGCAGGGTTTTCGGGGTCTGTCTGCCCCACTTGAGGTGTCGGGGCTTGCTGCTGAGTAGTGGGTGGTGTCATCACAGGTTGCAGTCCGGATGGTGCTGGAGTGGTTGGGGGCATGGGTGGCTGACTCACTGGTCCTTCTTGAGCAGTGGTGTTCCCATCAGTAATGGCGAGAGGAGTAGAGCGACCACTACGAAGATTCATCCTATTGGCACGAAAAATAGAGATTATGTTAGGACAAAATCAAGCTAGATGCAAGACAAGCAATCAAACGGGAATCCGAAATTTGAAATCAAGGAAGGTAATTAAGCATGTGAATGAGATTCCTAAACTCTATTCGTATATGCAGGCTTGCTTGGTACGGTAAAGTAACCAAACAATTTATCTGGACCTGCATGGGCCACCACAAAAATATGTAACGCCCCAATCCTAATATACGTAGGACTAGAAAATACGTACATGCCAGCTGTATGCACATGCAGACTACTCCAATATATGAATCTACGTGTACACACATAAGCTGTAATAAAAGAGCTCCAGCTCATAACAATATAACATGGTCGCAGGCAGTATCTATATCTCATCCACAGTGATAAATAGGAGAAATAATAAACCAAATGTCTCAACTCAAAATAAAGAGAAATATCTGTCGGGCGGAAACAAATCCACTACCGAGCTACTGAAAAGAAATCAACTAAAATGAATATAAAAAAGAGTATCAACTACATAAGTCCATCAACTAAGAATATAATCAAATAGGCTCCGAAGGCGAGACCTTCTCAGCTGTAAATGGAGACTCGAGTCCAGAACCGTACTCCTTAGGATACTGCTCGTCGTCTATACCTGGAGAGATCACCAGGTCCTTAGAGGGACGTAACAAGATACAGGAAGAACATGCTAATATGAACTGTCAGAATAATAATAATAATATGCAAGACTCTCCTAGACACCAATATGTAAAGGGAATTCTAACCATCTATTGTGTTATTTAGAGGACAACTTTCATGCACATTGGTGGGATTTTAGGCTATATGTACGTAACTGGCATCCAGTCATCTGTATCCGGCCGTAACGTCCATAACGTCAGAGGGTATCTGTAAATAATTTGCCACAGTTCTATCCGGAGACTGTGGTTTACCTGTTTGGCTTCCCATACGCACTAGCGACTGTCCTTCCCCAATATTTCCTACACTGTTCAAGTCATGTCCATGGCTCGTCCAGTTTTGTAACTGCTTGAGTCTCTAAAACCCTAGTCATAGCAGTTACGATCATCTATCCGTCACACGACTTCTTACATAAAGATGGCCAGTCAATATGTAAGCCGTGCCCCTAGCAACATGTCTCAAACCGTGTAGTGTGAGTGTCATGGCTAATGGAGATATAAGAATATCCCATAATAGGAGGTTGGTCCACTACAACTAAGTCGACATGCAACAAATAAAAATAAAACAAAAAAACGACTGATAAAGTCGCTTGCACCCAAGTGTGACTTGGACGCACAGTTTATAAAAATGTGAAACAAAGTAAATAAATGCTGAAAATAAATAATATGACAGTAAATATAGCAAGGTATACTTGCCTGGTGATTGGAAGGTGTTTTGACGACGTCTAGTAGGTAAAATCGGCAAGTGAGAAGAAGCTACAAGAGTGGAACCTCCACAAACGTTTCCGGACGCTAAAACAAACATCAAAAACGTTCTCGGTAAAGAAGATATACCTAGGAAATGCCTGTCCAAAAGTCTAATTCTGGAACAGGGGCAAAATCGTAATTTCGGATCAAAATGATGTCCGCCGTTGGACCCGTTTTGCACCGAAATGCGTGCCAGAACCTACGGTCTCTAAAGTCGTCAAACTACATGTCTACGGATTTGTTTTGAGGAGACGAACCCAACGGTATGTCCAATTTCGGATTTCGATGAGCCGTGCACAAAATTGCCCGTTTGAGTGGGTCGCGGGCCCGCCAAAAAGGGGTTCGGATTCGACCTTCTCAGAATCGAACCAAACTTGGCACACAGGTCCAGAATGTCGATTCGGACCTGTTGGCGCAAGTTTCGTCTCGATCTGACGAACGTGCACAAAGTTATGGCCAAGTTTGCAAAGCGTCGATACAGGGGTATCTTGACGGATACGGACTGATTTCGTCGCGCACACGCGACGAAACTGAGTTCCGTCTGTTCCCACACTTCAGCAACGTCCATATGCACCTTTTGATGCGTATAGCGCACGACCATGTCGCCCGGATTGACGGGACGCACGTCGTATCGACCATTTATCTAATTTTTTTAAAACAGAATTTCTAAGTTTTTCTCAAATTTCACGCACCGATTTCTCGATGCATAGTCTATCAATTCACAATCTAAAAAAAGGCCTGGGAAGTCCTATATGTTGTCTTCCTCTGTTTT
The DNA here is from genome assembly GCA_029216955.1 of Iris pallida. Taxonomy (NCBI): domain Eukaryota; kingdom Viridiplantae; phylum Streptophyta; class Magnoliopsida; order Asparagales; family Iridaceae; genus Iris; species Iris pallida. The sequence goes on from JANAVB010034420.1 coordinate 19,984,767, forward strand.
GATTTAGTTTTGGAAAACTCCTAAAGTCTTGATTATAATCTATTTACAAAAAGGAGGTTTCAACACCGAAAAGTTTTCTGTTTTAACATATATTTTTGCACGATTTTGGCTCAGTTTCTCTGTCGATTCAAAACGAATCGATCTAAAGTAGTTGACGGGGTTCGTAGGCGTATAGGTTGTCTTCCTTTAGAAATTGATGGTTCGACAAATCGTGGAGTATGGTGAGAGAAAAGCTATTATGAAGAGTGGTACCTAGGGGTCGGCCTGTCGGGTTGCGCGCCCACTGCTGCTGCGACTGTTCTGTACGTACAACCGTGCGGCGGTCCGACGAGTGTTGGCGGAGGTCCAGGGAGTTCACTTGGGTCGTGGGGTCGAGGAAATCTGGTGTTTGCGTGGAGAAGGCTTTCCGCAAGAAGAAATAGATACTATAGGTTATATAGTATTTTTGGATTGAATTTACAAAGGATTTAAACAAGATTTAGATTAGTTTGAATCTAATCTGATAGAGAATAGGATAGAGATTCAATAGGATTTGAATTTGGAAAATTTGATTTCGGTTTGATTGGGTTTTCAACCCGAAAATTTTCTAAAAAAAACTTTACTGCTACGCAAGGGGGTGCGCTCGGGTTCAGTTCTTATGGGAAGAGCAACAGTGCCGCAAGGCACTGTTCACATTATTTTTTTTTAAAAGCTAAAGGCTGGGGGTTTTAGTGTCTAAGGTGTTTCGCCTTATATGGAGCAGTGGTCGGTCCTTGGGCCGACCACTACTGCTCTGTGTTTTTTTTTTCTTTTTTTTTCTATATATATATATATATATATATATATATATATATATATATATATATATATATATATATATATATAGACTACTAAATGTCCAAAGTAGCTTAAAATATGTAAAAAAATATTTTAAAATATATAAAATATCTACATTTACTAACTATATTTGATATATGCTTATATCTACATATCAAAAATATGAGTCAACATATAAAAATATTCCTATTAAAACATTAATACACTTCTATATTAATATTAATCATAATCATTCTAGTATAAAATATTAAAATAATTTTTTAAAAAGATTATAGGCATATATTATATACCAAGGAAAAATTTGTATTTATTATATAAGAAATATCCTTTATATTAATTCAATAAAAATCTTTGACCAAATAATCTCTAACCCTCATAATATATACATAAATGAATATCTCGTAAATATTTGTAGGATGAAAATTTTCATGTAAGAATCTATCATTAATATTATTCAAAAAAAATAAAAACAATAAACAAATAAATTTACATTTCATAAAAGAAATATAGTAAAATTCAATTTAAGCCAAAATAATAATAATAATAATAAATTTACAAAATAAAATTGGGAGTTTTACAGATCATACTGTAAAGATAGATCATGGCGGTCCTTCATTATAATCGGCTTAGACGCATCTCGTGTAGCCCTTACCTTCTCCAGGACAGTGATGAGGAAGGCCCGCTCATGTTCTATCGCTGAAGACAGATCAACTTGCCGCAGTACTTGAAACTGGGCCACAAGCTGATCCGCCTCTAGCAATTTAGGCTCCAGAAGCTCAACTATCCCTGCCCCACCGGGGAGGGTTCTAAGAAGTTCAATTTGGCCACGGGCGCATTGACGGGCCAAGGCAAAAGAAATTCCCCTCTCTACGGCAGCCTCAACCCCTCGCTTCAGGTGGCGGTAGAAGCTGTCAACTATATCCTTTGACGATTCATCCAGGACTTCTGAAGAAGACGGCGTCAGAGGAAGAGTAGCTGGCAGTGTCGAAGAAGATGCACTGGAACTTGATGCCCCTACCACAAGGGAAACAAGTTCCGAGCAAAAAGACGCTTGAATAGCAGCCAATTCCTCCTCCGGAGCCACATGAACATATGAGGGTGCAGGGACCAGTTCTCCCTGCTTCGGCCGTTCCGCCGCTTGCTCTTCCGAACTTGATTCAGCGGGAGGTCCCTTAATGTAAGTTGGAGGGGGAGGAGGCATGCTCTCTTCCACCAGGTCCCCTCTAGCAAACTCTCCTCCGGTAATGTCCGTCATTGGCAGTGAAAGAGCAGGACCTGTATGTCCGAAGCAACCACCAATCAGCTTAACCCGAAGGATGTGACGATAGAGAAAATAAACCTCCTCACTGGTCAAAATTTGACTTAGCTTACCAGAGAAGGGTTGTCGGGGATGAGGTTCGCTCGCAGCCACCGTAGTCTCCTCACCCGCAACATCCGAGCAGAATACAGCTGGTTCCTCTGCCCCAGCCGCCCTGGAAGGAGATACAACTGGATCAACGTCACCCGACTGAGATTCAGCAGTCTCGACGACGGTTTCAGCAGAGACCACGTCGCCCTGGGTTGGGACGTCAACGACTGGAGGAACCTCAACCGTCGCTGGAAGAATCCTGGCGGCAAGAATCTCGGCGCTCATATCTCTAATTAGAGTAGTTAGAGCCGGGTCGACCACACAGGCAGCAGCCGGCTCCGGAGAGCCCCCTTCTCCTGAAGCATACAAGAGAAAAGGAAAATGTTTAGATCATAGTTCAGAAAAAAGAAGAACTAAAGAAGAAGATGGTTACAATTCGATTCACCTCCGAAATGGCATCAATATTATCGCGTCTCTCCCTTATGAGCAGCCCGCGAGGCTTAACCGCAGCCCGTTTCTGGGAGTAAGTTCTGCCATCAGCGGACTCACACCTGCTGCGCTTGCGTGAGGGACCAGGCACGACAGGCGGCTGATCCGCCAACACATCTTCTGCGGGAGGAAGAGAGTTATAGGGGTCATGCTCATCATTCTTTTCATCTTCATTGGTAGACTCCGAGTCCGACACAGCAACCGTGTTCTCCCTCTTCTTCCTCGCCTTGGACCCCTTGGGCTTTTCCTCCAAGCCAGTACAAACAATAAAGCTGGTACTCGGGTCAAAATCAACAGGAGGCTTGTTCGCCATGATATGGTATAGAGCCGCCAAATACAAGATCTCCCCGGACTCCCCAGCATCAGGGACTGAGAAGCTGGTATGGGTGTGAACCGTATTATAATAGTGCTAGGCCCTGATGTCGTCAAGGATGCTACCTTCGAAACCCAGGCAAGAGCTGGTACTGTCCAAGAATAGCTGGCTATACCCAAACTGTCGGGAGAACCTACTAGGCAAGTAGGGCTCCAAGTAGACAGTGTTGCGGTTGCGGTATACCAGGTGGACAGGACGAATATTATGCAACCAAAGGAGTGTCTTGTCTGATAAGAAGTGGGGAGGCCCAATACCATCCAGATGTATGGCCCTCACTTTCAAATCAGTAAATTGAGGGACAGACACGAAAAAAGTATATCTATCAACTCTCGCCAGCGCCATCCGACAGGCGTGCATAGTCTCGCAATCCTAAGGCATACGACAATATTGGAAGATGAAGGTGTCATCAGCAGTTATGCCATCTTCGGGGCCAGGCCTCATCAAAGACCGGCAATGCATCAACAGCCACCCCATCAGATAATGGTAGGGCAGCTCAATGCGTTCAAAGTCCTTCGTCGCGTCACGAGCGATGACCTTGGACGTGAAAGTGCAAAGGCCACGGTGTATGCTGCACACCATGGCCGGGAGAAGAGCTAGTTTGACCCCGAAGACCAGCTTCACAGCAGGGAGGATAAAATTACGGCTGATTCTCTCGATAGAACCATCCCCTCCTGAGACTACGCAATTCCGTAGCCACACCATCAAAAATCCTGCCAGAAGAGCCTTCTTGGACAGCTGCTGAGTGTCTTGATAAAAATAAGCAAAAGAGTCAGTTTGACTTCCGAACTTGTCACCGGTGATTCTTACACTTCGGGGAGAAACCCGGCCCGAGGCACCGAGCTTCAAAAGGTAAGTGAGCCAGGCCTTTGTGTGAGGAAGGTTCCCTTTCGAGCTGTCGTTCTTTTTCTTCGACATCTGCTGGCATGTGCTGAGATGACACAGCATTTCCTGCTAGACGGCGACAAAGCCCGGGAACCTCTCCTCCAACTCCTCGAACTCCTCATTCGTGGGAGTGTACACTTCAAAGACCTCATCTCCCCAAGATAGCTTGGAGGTGTCATGCATCTCGTGGAGAGCAAGCTCCATCTCCCCTACAGGTGTAAAGAAGGTCCCCGTACGGTGGTTATACATCTCCAGCAGGGCTATGAACAATTTCTTGTTTATGGGCAAGCCGTAGCTGGTACCCCGAATTGCATGGTAGAGTCCAATCTCGCGCAGGAGAGTCTCGTATTTTTGTGCGATCCACATAGACAGGTTGGTCCACGAAGGGATGGGGTGTACCCAACTCGGTAGCGACAACCGGCCAATGGGATAGAACCCCTTCCGAGCAAGCTGGTTCATGAAAGTGTCAGCTTGGGAGAACTTAAAGTTGGGATCTTGCACATTCAAGAAATTTCCCGGGGCCAACCCCATCACGTAGCGGCTGACCGGTACCCTGCCCGCATACACTGACCCCAAGTTGTTGTTATAATGAATGTCGTCTACAAACATCCCAGACCGACTCGGAGTCAAGGAATCCTCCATCTTTCTGTCCATCGGGAGCATGTTAAACTAAGACAGTAGAAAATGACGCTCCATCTGGGGGATATGGATCTCCATCCCGTTGGAAGTAAAACTCCAACTCTCAGATATGTCCAGAACTTGGGAGTTCTTTACAGTTAAGGCATCCCCGAAGAGGAACGCAGACTTCAGGTGTTTGCCTCCCAGCAGCCCTGAGTTCATCATCCCCGAGATAAAGAAGAAGGACTGGTTTTTAATGTCCCTCAACCTCAACACGAGTTCGTCTTTGGGAAGCTGGTTCACCACATACTCGACTATGTGGTCGAACCTAACGCCCACAGCAGATTGGGCGCGACGTAACAAAGGCTCTCCTGCAGGATTTACGGGCAAGTTCACTGAAAAAAGGACAAAAGAAACAAGTTAGAAGATGGCCAAAAAAAACTGCTTAGTGTTTTCGAGCTTATGCGGCTCTAATTAGGCGGGTCCTTATGCGGCTCTGATTTGATGGGGTCTCATGCGGCCCAGTTCAAATGAGCTTATGCGGCTTTATTTAGCGGGGTCTCATGCGGCCCAGTCCAAATAAGCTTATGCGGCTCTGATTTGATGGGGTCTCATGCGGCCCAGTTCAAATAAGCTTATGCGGCTCTGTCTAGCGGGGTCTCATACGGCCTAGTCCAAATGAGCTTATGCGGCTCTGTTTAGCGGGTGCTCATGCGGCCCACATATAGACATCCCTATCAGCCTGCACCCAATACAAATATGCATGCTACATGTACTTACTGTGGTTTACACGGACACGTATCACCACAGTGTAGAATTAGAAAATTAGTTGATATTAATCTATATGCATGGGTACCGAACACTAATTTTTCAGGACCCACAAGAACCGGGTACCAAAGGTCACATCTACTCGTGGTGTAGGTGGACCTTCCTTCTCAAACTAGAAGCAAATGGATTCTCGATAGTGGGTGCTCACGACATATGACTGGAGATGCAAATCTATTCGCAACACTATCGATGAAAAGGAAAGGATATGTATCCTTCGGCAATAATCTGAAAGGCTATATCATAGGTAACCGTACAATTGGTTATCCTCCTTCTCCCATCATTAAGGATGTCTGTTTAGTGACTGAGTTAAAGCATAACCTGTTGAGCATTAGTCATCTTGTTAATCATGGAAATGGCATTAACTTCGGGAAAACTAAATGCTTTATTTATGATAGATCATCTAGAGAATCATTTTTGAAGGGATAAGAGAAGATAACATATATATTTTCTATCTACTAACAGTGTAGGTATATGCCTTTACCCCCACAAAGATGAAAGGCTATTATGGCACTAGCGTCCTGGTCATACCAACATGGACACCATATCAAGACTATCTACCAAAAAGCTAGTAAGAGGATTGCCTGACATCACATTCAAAAAAGATACGGTATGTGCTGAATGTGAAAAGAATAAGGCTACCAAATCTTCTTTTAAATCCATCAACACTGTAAGTACCACTCGACCTTTGCAATTACTCCACATGGACTTATTTGGACCTAGTAGAGTAGCCAGTCTTGGCAGAAAACTCTATGCTTTTGTTATTGTAGATGACTTTTCGAGATCTACTTGGGTTTTCTTTCTTGCAACAGTGATACTATTTCAGTTTTCAAAGTATATTATAAAAAGGTCCAAAACAAAAAAAAGGCTACATGATTACTCGAATTCGAAGTGATCATGGTGGCAAATTCAAAAATTCTGATTTCGAAAAGTTTTGTGAGTCAAATGGTTTTGATCATGAGTTTTTTGTCCCAGAACTCCTCAACAAAATGGTGTTGTGGAGTGGAAGAATAGAACTCTTGGCGATATGGCCAGAGTCATGCTGAATCAATTCTCTCTTCCGAAATATTTTTGGGCAGAAGCTGTCAATACAGCATGCCATGTTTTAAATAGGGTTTTTATTTGACCTATTTCAAAGAAAATACCCTATGAGCTTTGGTTTGGTAGAACACCAAATATTTCTTACTTTCGAGTGTTTGGTTGTCGCTGCTTTATCCTGAATACCAAAGACAACTTGGGCAAGTTTGATGCCAAAGCTGACGAAGGTATTATTCTTGGTTATGCAGCCAAGAGCAAAGGATATAGAGTGCTCAACAAATGCTCTATGATTGTTGAAGAGTCCACTAATGTCACTTTTGATGAGAGTAATAGTACAACTGCTTTAACTGAGGACGACGTCGACGCTCACTCCGAACCATCAACTTCTACTTCTGTGGATACACCGCCTGAAATCAGTTCTCTAGAGAGCTTTCCAAAGAAGTTCCAATTCAAACCTTCGTATCCAGAAAGCTTGGTAATAGTTGAGGTATCACAAGGGGTAACTACTCGATCTTCTTAGAGAGAATATATTGCTAGCACTGCTTTTATTTCTCAAATTGAACCCAAGTACTGCTTTCATTTCTCAAATTGAACCCAAAAATGTTTTAGAATCTTTTAACGATGAATTTTGGATATCTGTAATGCAAGAAAAACTCAACCAATTCGAACGAAATTAGGTTTGGGAACTTGTTCCTAAACCTGCTGATCACTCGATCATTGGTACTAAATGGGTTTTTCGCAACAAAGTAAATGAGGACGGTTCAGTCAGCCATAACAAGGCTCGTCTCGTAGCTCAAGGATACAACCAAGAGGAAGATATCGACTACGATGAGACGTATGCTCCTGTTGCAGGACTTGAATCTATTCGGATGCTTTGCGCCTTCGCAAATTTCAAAAACTTTAAACTTTTTCAAATGGATGTAAAAAATGCTTTTCTAAATGGCTTCATTAAAGAAGAAGTTTTTGTTAAGCAACCCCCTGGTTTTGAAAATCACAAATTTCCGGACCATATTTTTCAAACTTAAGAAAGCTCTTTATGGCCTCAAACAAGCTCCTCGAGCTTGGTATGAACGCCTTAGTACTTTCTTACTTGATAAAGGTTTTTCAAAAAAAAAATTTGACACTACACTTTTCATAAAATCTCTTGATGACACTATTGTGTTAGTACAAATCTATGTAGATGATATCATATTTGGGTCTACTAATGAGGGTCTATGCAAGGAATTTGCCAAGTGTATGCAGAACGAGTTTGAGATGAGCATGATGGGGGAGCTCAACTACTTTCTTGGATTGCAAGTCAAATAATACTCGCAAGGCGTCTTCATCAGTCAGTCGAAGTATACAAAGGACATATTAAAAAAGTTTGAGCTTGACGACATCAAACCTATCAGTACTCCTATGGCTACTACAACAAAGTTGGAACCTGATGAAAGCGGCAAGCCGGTTGATCATCGTAATTATCGAGGTATGATTGGTAGTCTATTGTACTTAACTGCTAGTCGTCCCAATATTATGTTTAGTGTTTGCTTATGTGCTAGATATCAAGCTAACCCTAAGGAATCAGACATGACCGCGGTTAAGCGTATCTTTAGATATCTAAAAGGAACTTTTACGGTAGGCTTGTGGTATCCCAAAACCACTTCCTTTGACCTAATCGGATATTTCGATGCTGATTTTGCGGGATACAAAGTCGACTGTAAGAGTACCAGCAGTACGTGTCATTTGTTAGGAAAGACTTTAGTCTCATGGTTTACCAAGAAACAGAATTCTGTTGCACTATCCACAACAAAAGCTGAGTACATCGCATCTGGTCGTTGTTGTGCACAGATTCTATGGATGAAGCAAACTCTTGAAGACTACAACTTACTATTCAAGCACATACCTATTTTCTGTGATAACACTAGTGCAATAAATTTGATCAAGAATCCAGTATGTCACTCACGTACAAAGCATATAGAAATTAGACATCATTTCTTACGTGATCATCAATTGTATGGCACTATAAACTTAGAATTCATTGACACTGAACATCAGCTAGCAAATTTCTTTACAAAACTACTAGCCGAAGAGCGCTTCAATTTTCTTTGTCGAGAGTTAGGAATTTTGGATGAAACTGTCATTCAATAAGATGTACCTGCGTAAATAACGATTATAACGTATATCATTCATAGTGACATTGCTTTGGGTACAAGCCGAAAGGGCCCTTTTGCCAAAAAGACGTAAAAGCCTAAGCGACATGGTGCACTAGTCTTCGGACTACCGCTAACTGGGATTCGGCCCCTACAGCAAACCTGAGGCAGTTCTACTATGCTGATCATTGTTTTAACAATAATTTATTATATGGCTACACTATTATATGGCTTATAACATTCATTATTCCTCATTCGAGATTTCTTTTATCAAAACTATTTCTTAACTCTTTTGGAGTTCTGGAATCAGTCGACCAGAATTCGGGCCGAACTCTCCCCTACACAGAGTTCGGGTCGAACTCTGTGTGCTTGGTTCCATAACCTCAAGCAGCTCCTGGGCGCCCAATTTGTTGATCCAATTGCTACGATTTAACACGAGCTGTCGGCCCTACTTTCAAATACCCGAATTTCCTCCCTCTCTCTTTATTCTTACCATCTTCAACCTCTTTCCAAAACCCCTCTCTCCAAACCCTAACACTAGAAATCTCAAATCTTAGGGTTTTACTCCCCAAACTCAAGGATCTAGGGTTTGTGGTGGTTCTTTTCCATCTCCAACAACTTTTGTGAGGTATAACTCATTTTTCTCTTTTTTTTTCAATTTCTGTTTTCTCCATTATCTATGGCTCCAAGATTATTTGGTACAGGCAAGAGGATGAGAAGTGAGGGAGCATCTTCATCTAACCATCCTCCTCCCCCTCCTCCTCCCATTCATCCTTTGTTCAACCCACCACCTCCACCAAATCCCAACACCTACAATGAGCAAATTGTCTTATTGGATGCATCCAACGAGTGGTACTCGGACTTCCGCTCACGTAATGTGTTCCCGGGCCATCCGATTAATTTCACCATTTTCTCGGCATATGATTCCCACTCTCACGATTTATGCCTTTATGAACTCGTGACTACTTCATCTCTCATTTATCTCAATGTCATCCAGATGTTTTATTGTAATATGACACATGATGCCACAAGGATTTATTCCCGCATTGCCGGCATTGACATATCTTTTGACAATTTTGAACTTGTCGAATACCTTGAACTCCCGGAACCTAACTCTTGGGAGAGACTTGTTGATGCCCGATATTTTTAATTCCCTGGTGATTCCACTCTTGAGGGTTTTAAGGACGCGTTGTGTACTCCTAACACACGTCCTCGTAAACTCCGAGCCAAATATCTCAATAATCATTTTTATGAACTCCAACGGATTATTTTTTCTACAATCTTGCCCAAAGCGGGATCCACCGATGAAGTTTCCTATCACGAGATCTCGGCTCTTTATCACCTTCACTTTTGTATTCCCTTCAACATCCCTCGCACGATGATGGACTGGATGATTCGTGCGTGAAAGAAACCAAAATCCTTGGTTTATGCCATGTATCTACCAATGATTTTTCATGCCTTCAATATCCCTCTTGATGACTGTCAGTTCCTACCTGCTCCTGCCTATCTGTCCAAGGCACATAGGACTATTGCTGCTGTTGCTCCTCCTACTGAGATCGAGTCTTCTGACTCGGATGCTCCTGATGCTCTTGAGCCTGAGCCTCCTGCTACTCTTGACTCCATCCAGGCGATGTTGCGCGATCGCTTTCAGTTGGAAGACGACCGCTGGACCCAGATGGAATACCGCACCACCCTTCAGATGAGTGCTATCAGTAACACACTGCATGACATTCAGTACACCCTGGCCACCCACCCTACTATGTTGTTCCCTTTGGTACGGGACCCTTCTCTCGAAGGTTACCATATTGATGACACATGGGTCAGGCGGTATCTGGATCCGGACGCGGCGTTTGTTGACCCTCATCGCTCTGTCAACGACTCTTCCGACTCTGCTAGTCCATCCCGTGCTCCATGACGGTCGTGGTTTATTATCTGATGCTGCTGCTGATGTTAGGCTTTAGTTTTATTATGCTTTACGTAGTAGTTCTTCAAAACTTTGAGTTGTAGTATTTCTATTTTGATTGTAACAACCATGCACTTTGGTTCATTTTGAGTTATAAACTGCTAGTTGTCTCTTTCCCATGTTTACTATGGTTATGGTTCAAAGTTGTGTGATTGCATGTATTCACTTTGTCTATTTTTCTGGGGGAGCCATTATATCATTTTTGCTAAATGACAAAGGAGGAGAATACTTTATATTTGCTTTGGGAATACTTGATATGTGCTTTGAGCTTCTATATGTATTATGTTTGCTTGGATTAGAACTTGTCTCAGGACATATCTATTTACGGGGGAGTCGACATGTTCATCTACGGGAGTTATTTTCTTTATTCCATACAACATGTGTCCAGGTATGAATGTTGCGACATACAAACATCATATTTTTGTCAATTATCAAAATGGGGGAGATTGTTGACCAAAACTGGATCACAGTCAACCTGATCTTGATAATTAACAAGACGATATCTTTTATGATCCAACTTGACACATCAAGCTCCATCAAGCCCCAAAACAGAACATCATCACAATCAGTTCAAGACAGACATCATCGACGATTGCTACGACAGTGCTGCTGGTTATTGTACTCTAAGTTTGTACTTTTACATTTTATTGAGTCTAGGCTGTTGTAAGTTGAGTCGCACTGAGTATCTCAACACTAGACTTAATACCTAAAGCTCCACCAAACAAACTCCAAAGCATACCAAGCCCATCTAGTCCATTTGAACATTCTGGCCTCTAGGAGACAGAATTTGGGCCGAACTCTGCCCCTAGAATCCAGGACCTTAATTTTAGGGTTCCTGGATGCTAGCTGTTCAACGGTCAAAATTTTTGAATTTGGAGACAGAATTATGGCCGAATTCTGCCTCCCTGACTTGTATAAATAGGGCATGATTTCACTCTTTTAATTCATCAAATCAATTATTCTCTTCATCTCCTCTATAGCCTATACATTCTAGAGCTTACTCTTCTCATCTACTAGCCACAAAACTTTCCAAGCCCCAAAGGTGCTCAGTACGAGTCAACTAGAAGTTTGTGCGCAAGAGTTTCAAAAGAAGCCACTTAGACAATTCCAAGTTTCGCCATCTGCAAATTTTTAAGAAGTTGATGTGCTCTTCTGAGTAAAGGCACGTGGTTGTACGCTATTTCACAAATAGTGGATTTCAATCCTGAGCTAGAGTTCTCAGGCCTGGACTAGCCCACCACGAGGGAAACAAGGTTAAAACTGCTATGTCTGCGTATGCTTCTCTGATCTCTGTTTATATTCTGTATTTATACTCTAATTATACTTTCTGTTGGTTGGACTTGAATAAAGTTATTTTTTAATTTGAGTATTATCGACACAAACTCTATTCACCCCCCCCCCCCCCCCCCAACTAGAGTTGCCTACACGTACTTCCTAACTTAGATATAGGTAATATCCTATACACTAGCTAATAGGTAATCCTCCAAAGCCAAAGGAAAGCCAAGGGGAGGATCCCCTGCTTCCATGGCCTGCAGCATGCTGCTGCTGCTGAAATGCTATTACTGCAATGCTATACAAGCCAAAACATTAACCCAGGCCAAGCCAACTCCTATTACTGATTTACCTTGTCTTTTCTCATACAATTACTGATACTCAAGTGAGTATCACACTACAACACCCATCCTCCTATTAACTTGACACTAAACTGACACACTAAGCCACTCTCATGAACACCCCTCACTAAACACTCACCCACATGCTCGAATCAGACCTAGCACTAACACTGGTTACTCCAATCCTCTCTCATTCACATAAAACTGAGAGTGAAACCTACTGTCCTGCCTCTGTTGGCCCAAGCCAAGCCAACTTAGGATGCTAACCTACACTAGCAAATACCCTTACACTAGGACCCCCAATCTTTGCAGCCTGCTACTGCTACTAATGCATACTGCTGCTGCTGCTTTGCCATCTCTACAATGCACCTGCTGCTGCTGCCAACAAGCAACTGGAAAGCATTTGCAACTGCTGCCATGCCAAGCCTTGCTACATAGGCCTTTCCCTCCATTGACACTAACTCAAACATGGCTCAGATACTGACCAACTAAACAGAACCTCAAACTCCTAGACACTCACTCATATCTGATACTCTAAGCTAACAAGCACACATACTCACAAGACACTCAAATCTAAAACACTCAAACAACTTCTGATACTATTTAAAACCCCACTCCCCAATATCTGATACTCACAACAAAACTCTCAAATCTAATCTAAACTAACAGTATGTTAGTATCCCTCTACTAACCCACACACACTCAAACTCAAACCCAAAACTCTGATACCCAACCCTATTGGACATCCTCCTACTGATACTCTCATTGCAAAAGTTGGTCTTGATTGATGTAAGTGTATGTGGACCCTTCAAATGACTTCAACTGAAGGAGATTATTCGTTTATCATAAAGATACTTGCTGGAGATCGACAACCAAAATTTACAGCGGAGCATTACAATCTACATAGAGAACCATTTGAGAAGGAGCCATGTTTAGATATTAGAGTTGTCTCATACCTTTTGTTGTTGATGTAGGCACACTGCCAAACAATATAATTTTTGTGTTGTCTTTCTAGCTAGATTTTATATTTTATTTATACTTTGTACTTTATATGCTTTTGACGACATTTTATAAAAATTAACTTCTGGGATATGGTATAACTTTTATATTAAGTTGACAGCTTTGGTTAATTTAAATTCTTTGATGTTTTGACTCGTGGAATAAAATATTGCAACACTTATTATGTGTTTCAATGATCAATATATAAATCATTATATTTGCGGTTCAAACTAAGAATTGAAGTGCAAAATTAAAATTAAAAAATTCATAGGAACGCTAATAAAGTGTTTCAAAACTAGCCGCATGAAAAATGCAAAAGTGTGTCAAATTACATTTTAGAACAAGAATAAAGTGTTTCAAAATGACATTTAGAAATGGTTAACGACCGTTCCAAATATAATTTAGAAACGCATTATATATGTTCCAAAATCTAAATTTGGAACATCTAATAACCGTTCTAGACTAAATATTGGAACGCTTTATATGCGTTCCAATTATTGCAATGCCACATTTATGAACGATTATGATATGTTCATAAAAATATTAGAAACATATAAAAACTGTTCCTAAATATCGTTTTTGGTGTAGTGGCGGACAGTACAAACTCTGCTCCGGTGCCAATGACGGAGTAATAGCGCCATGCACTGACGCCATCCAGCACCCCTCCAACAAAACCAATGCATGGGCTTGGGTTCTCCAATAAAAATAGACAATACCAAAACTGCCTTGCAAACCTGCTTAGCATATATGGTTCCAAAAAAAACTTCCCGACTTTCACATACCAAGTGGGATGGCCTGATAGAAAGAAGCGAATTACGATCCAGATCAAAATGGATACTAGCATTTGTCACCACATCTCTTTGGAGGCATCTTTTCTCCTCCCTGGTAAAATCAGGGGCCATCACAAAAAATGTGTGATCCCTCGTGGAAGCCAGAGCCTGCCGATAGAAGGGGACCTCCTTTGAGATCCAGGACATCTTGCCATATTCTTGTTCTAGAGTAATCAAAGACCGGTTGTGCAGCAAAAGCCACCCTATTGCAAAGTGGTAAGACAACTCCATGCCGTTTAAGTTCTCAGTCCCCTTGTGATCAAGAAATTTCTCGGTAAAGGTACGAAGGCCGTGGTTGATGCAGTGCACCATTGCCGGGAGGAGGACAAGCTCACACCCAAACACCAACTTTACCGCTTGGAGTATTAGGTTGTGATTAATTCTGTCTACTGATACTAAACTACCAGATACCACGCACAATCGCAGCCAGAGCATCAAAAACTACCCAACATTGCCTTGTCGGATAGAGGCTGCATATCCTGATAAAAGTAGCCCAAGTCCTCGGCAGGATGGTTGGTCTTGTCATCCTTGACGACGGACTTACCCGTCTCTCGTATCACGGTCTTGACTATTCAACGTGACTGCGGCCTCCTCACTCTAACCCGAGTAGGATCTGAAGAAGGAGGAAAAATATGGGCGGTCCATGCGGTAATCAGAGGAGCGACCCCCTCTATCTTCTCTCACCTAGCATGACACGCCAGCACATTATATGATGACCCAACAGTTCCTTATATACAACAAGAAGCTCGGGGTTCTCCCCTCCCAATTCCTTTAGCTCCTCATTGAAAGGGGTGTACTCATCGTAAGGCTCCTCACCCCATGACAATTCTGAGACTTCATTGCATCTCATGGAGAGCTAGCCCTATCTCACTATTAGACATGAAGAAGGTGTTGGCCCATTGGTCATGGTCAAACCTAATTTTAATAATTGATCTAACCATGTCTCGATATAAGGGCTACTTGGACGACTGTTGAGAACTAGTACTGCTACCGTTTAAGACTTGAAGCCATTTTGCCATTGAGTTTGTATTTCCTTTAACAATGTAATTTTTACAATTTATTGAGTCTGGAAATACGATGTACACCGAGTCGTACTTGCAAATAGGCTATCCCAAAATATTTTCAAAATATCCTTGTTTTGAAAATAAACCTATTTCCAAACGCTCCTAATTGCTTGACTTTTCAAAAAGCCAAAAACTAATTTGCAAAAATCCTAACAGAACACTAAGAGAATTCAGCCCGAGTTCGGTCTGAATTTGCCCCGAGTTCGGTTAGTAGACTTTGTATTTTGAACTTGGTCTCCCCGCAGTTACGGATGCAATGGCTATATGCCGAGATTCTCTCAAAGAATTTTGCCCGAATTTTGCCCGAATTCTGTCTTTGGAAAACCTAAAAATAGAGAAGAATTTCCATCATTTCAACACTTCTCTTCTCTCTAAGCCTGCAACGGTATTCCAAAGTGTTCTAAGCTTTTCATTTTCAAATCCCAAGCCAGTTACAAACCTCTAGTCGATTTGCCAGTGCGGTACGGTCTAGAAGTTTCAGAGTGATTGTAATCAGAGGCTTGATTGAAGAAAGATACTTCACAATTAAAGTTGGTCGACTACTTCGGATCAAAGCTCGCATTGTAGAAGTTGCAAGAACTTCGCATAAAAACTTGCGACATTTTTCTATAGTGGATTTCAACTGGAAGCTAGAGTTCTTCCGACTGGACTAGTCCTCACAAGAGGGAAACCAGTATACATCCTTGTGTTTGTGTTTGCTCTCTGCTCTCTACTTTTCATTTACATATCTGTGATATATATATTCTGTGATTTTGTTGCTAACGATTTTTAAATAGCTAATTTTTTGCTGCCTACTCTATTCACCCCCTATAGAGTATAGTGCTTTACATTTCATTTCTACAATTGGTATCAGAGTAACGACTCTATTATTTGGCTTAACATCCTTGGAGTAGATCCTCATTATCAATTGTTATATTCTGATTCCAATTGTTCCTACAATTGGTATCAGAGCGGGTTATATAGGCAAAGCGAGGTAACTGTTATTATATTCTTATATATACTGCTGTTACATAGATCACTATATCACACATGGCAACTGTGAAATTCACAAGTGAAGGCCAGCCACAAATAGACCCCCACTGTTTGATGGTACAAATTACACATAATGAAAAACATGCATGAGTTTCTTCTTGAAATCTCTAGATTTTGACTTATGGCCTATTGTGATTGATGGCTATAAAAAGCCTCCTCATATTCTTGTTGATGGAGGGTTGGTTGAGAAACCCCATGACAAGTATACTGAAGCTAAAAAGAAATAGGACAGTCTTGACGCACGTTCTATTAACGCTTTATTTTGTGCCTTAGATAGGACTGAATTTAACAGGGTGTCTACATGCACAACATCCAATAAAGTGTGGAAACTTCTCGAAGTTACTCACGAAGGCACGACACAAGTCAAGGAGTCAAAGATCAGTCGACTTACTAAGGAGTATGAGGCATTCAAGATGAAGCCAAACGAATTCGTCACTCAGATGTTGACAAGATTTTTGGATATTGTAAACCCTTTGTCTTCTCTAGGCAAGGAATACAATAACCATGACAAGATTCGCAAACTTCTATGAGCTCTCACGAAGAACTGGATTCCAAAGGCAACTGCCATTATTGAAGGAAACGACCTCACTACTATGTCACTTGAAATACTCATGGGTAAGCTACTCACTCACGAGCTGGACTTCAAGACTTTGAAGAAGTTGCACCAAAGGAGAAGTCGATCGCCCTCAAAGCTCAATACAGAAGATCTGTCGAAGATGATTCCGACGATAGTGACTCTGAAGATCAAGCTCTCCTAGTAAGGAAGTTCAAGAAGTTCATGAGATTCAATAGAAGAACAAAAGAACACAACAACAACAATAGCAACAATGAAGAACATCCAATCTGTTATGGTTGCAAGAAGAAAGGACACATCAAGAAGGATTGTCCGACAGCATCATCATCAACCAGAAAAAGTAACAAGTATAAAAAGGATTACCTGAAGAAATCAACATCCAGAAGGTATGCTAACACAAGCATATGGCATGAAAGCGAAGCTAGCGACTCAGAAGATGAACAATCAGATGAAGCTGTAAATGTATGCTTAATGGCATATGATAAGGTAAAACACTAACCCCCTGTTTGATACATATGATAATTTTACCTTTGAACAGTTAGGTGAAGCCTTTATTGACCTCTTAGGTGACTACAAAAACCTGCATAGCAAATACCAAAACTCTAAGAAGGTACTCAAAGAGTACAAAGGTAAAATAGGAAGACTTACCGACCTACTAGCAGAGGTTAGAAGTAATGATAATTCTAGTAAGGTTGGTGAGCTTTCTTCTGTCAAGTTGCAGTTACACGAGACCATAAGGATATCCGAAGAGAAAGACAAGACCATTACCAAACTAGAGGAAGACTTACTCAAAGAGAAGAAGAGTCTTCAACAAGCATTAGTCAGAAATGATGCACTCACAGCTGACTATAATACACTTTATGACACTTCCAAAAAGTTGGAGATAAAATTGGGTAAACAAGTTGTTCAACCCAAGACACAGTCATACATAAGGCATGTGACACAACCCAGGATTCAAAAAGGATCTGGCACAGCTAAGGTTAAATATAACCATGCTTTCTATTACAAGTATTCACGCACATCGTATCACACCACTACACACTCTCATACTGTTGCACCAAGCACTAATGCTTATGCTGCTTGTCATTATTATGGTATGAATGGATATATTTGTAATCGTCGTCAGATTAGAAAACTTGTTGATATGAACTTGTGCAAATGGGTTCCAAAAGCTAACAAATATGGATCCAAGTTTTGGATACCAAAGTCTTCGCCTCTTAGTGCAGGTGAATCTTCTCATATCAAATATAACCATGGAGCATGTTGGTGATTACAAAGCTACAAAGGTCATCTTCCAAGCAATTGCACCAACATAAATTGTGGTCACTAAAACCACTTTGGTAACATGCTAAATGATTCTTTTTAAATGGTTAAATTTTTTCTTGCATATTGTTAATTAATAGTTTGCTAGTAGCTCTCATTTGATTTCCTTTAAATGATCTATCTATTTAATTGTGATTTTGGGAATTTTTTTAATTGTATCTTGCATATGACTATATATGGATATTTGTTTTTGTGTTTTAACTTGATATGCAATCTCCATAGTGCATATTTTTTAATGTGCCAAAAATATTCTTAGCAATCTTGGTGATCATTCTTTGCTTATTATTTTGGTATTTACTTCTCTTATAGTTAGGGATTCTAGATTTTGATGATGTTTGATAATACTGCATATATTTCTTTAAATTTAAGTTCTTAAAAAGTAGAGATCATTTTGGATACAAGCCTACAAAGGCTCTATCTGTCTCTACGGCTACGGCTAAAGCGAAGCGGTACTTAAGCGTCCCCCGGTGGACCTCCGTTAGCTGGGACAATACCTCTACAACTAACCCAAAGTAATCAATACTTTATAGACTTAAAATTTATTAAGGTCTACCTGCAACTATTATCTAAATCTGGATCCAAGGTACTGAACCCGGTCCCCTAGGTTCCAGAACACATCAGCGTATCTAAGCCCTACATTTGATTTATAAATATTTTATATTTCATTGTTACCCATTGATTTTGTAGCACATATAAGGATACATGTAATTGATACATCTTATGTGTAGAACCGTTGAGCACTTCTAGAGGGGGATGAATAGAGTGCGTGTGTGCAGCGGAATAATAATTACCACTTAAAAATATTTATGGCAGTGACTAAACAAATATGCATCATGCAGTATATAAGTAAATGAGTAAAGTAAATGAGTTGAGAAGAGCAAACAAAAACACCAAGGTTTATACTGGTTTCCCTCTGAGAGGACTAGTCCAGTCTCGAATACTCAACCCGATATTGAATCCACTATTTGAAATAGAGATTACACCACGTGTTTTGCTTCGAAGAACACGTCAACTTCAACACCGTCGTATTTTTATCCGAAGCCCACGAACAAACTTCAACACCGTTCTGAAGAAAGCTTTTATACTCCAAGCTTGTACAATTGAAATACTACTAATCGATAACCACCGGCACTTAGAAGAATAGGAGTTGTCTTGGGAATAGGAAGATTTAAAGCTCTTGGTAGATAGGAAGACTTTAGAATAGATAGAGAAGATGAAGAAGGAATGAGTGTATTAGAAATGACAAAATCTTCTCTATTTATAGGAATTTTTGAGACAGAGTTCGGGCAGAACTCGGTAGGGTTAACGTTCATAATTTTGAATGTTGCAGATCCAAAGGAGTAGGAATTTGCTGCTGACCAGGAGAAATTCAAGTGAACCAAGTTCGGGCAGAACTCTGGCCGAGTTTAGATAGACTTCTAATTGCCAGTGATCCCGACTCACAAATAATCTAGACTCAATAAATAGAAAAAAATAGAATAAATATGAAACCAATAGCCCATATGATGACGTCTTTTTCTTGACATTAAAGAAGTATTTTTCCTTGACGGCAATCATCCAAAGATAAACAGATCTGGAAATCTGAATACCTTTCGGGGACTTTACCCCCGAACCCCCACGGGGGGCGCTGCCCCCTCGATCCCTGTCCACGGACCGGGCAGCGGAACCCCCGATGCGAGGTCCCGGATAGGTCGTTGGGTGATTCAGAGAAATTTTCTTGTATAACGTCGTCTTTGGCCCATCATTAATTATTCATTGCATATGTCCTGCTTTGACAAAGCTTGATCATGCTTACTGCATGTCTTACAAGAACATGTTAGGCGAACAAATCAATATGATACAAGCATAGCAATATTGATATAGTGAACATAAGGACAATGCTATGTTTAAGTAGCAACAAGATAGTGATTATATGAATATTAGTGACTTCAATAGTTAAACTTAATTGATTAGCCATATTCAAAAATATGATGTAATCATTGGGCTAACAATCTCTCCCTTTTTTATTATGGCAAATCAGTTAAGTTTAAGATATATACAATAGATGCATGTATCACTAATAAACACGTACTACTAGAATATTGTGTGCTAACTTAAACTTATTTCTCCCCCTTTGACATGATAAAAAATAAGCTCCCCCGTAATAAGAGATAAAACGAACTCAAGCATAAGTAAAGGAGGAAGGCAAAAATAATCAAGATTAAGGATTAGGAGAACAGTGTACCGACAAGTTCAGAAATTTGCATAATTAAAGTAAAAAAACTTAGCAGAACACAATATAGTTGGTTGAACCTAAAATCAATTAATAAATAGTTTACCAACTAGAAATCCAAAAATGACATTTAAAACTCAATATAATGAAAAATGAAACTGTAGTTTTGAAATAGATACCAATAACGTAGAAATCAATTATTGGTCATAAATGAATCATGAGAAATTTACAGATCTAGTATATACAAACAAAAGCAAAACAAAATGAGACTTTTAACAATGATCACAAGAAAATATGATCCATAATTTGCCCATACAAATTAGTGAATCAATTCCATAAAGAGTATAATCATCGAAAAGAATTCAAAATAAATATAGTAGAATCTATGCAAAATATATACCAAAGTTCATGCATTTGAATTCAATTACATTGTCATGATATATGTATATCCATTAGATAAACATGAAGGTAATGAAGACAAAATACTTTAGAAGGAGAAATTCAGTCGACTTGAATGCTCTCCCGCCAAGTATGATCAGTCTAAATATAGATAATCATGAACTTTGAGATAAATCTCAATAAGAAAAACCAAAATTAAGTTAAACTCAAAGAATAATTAAATTATTTGGCAAGATAACTTTTAGACACTCAAATAGAATGAGAGAATCAAAAAGAAATAATAATGATCATATATTCTCTCATAAATCCAGTACAAATTCAAATATCATGAACAACTCAACAAGATATTTAAAGAATATATGTCCATGATGAACTAGGTATACCACATATTAAGGGCATAAAAAATTGAGACAATTAATTTCCTCCCCCTTAAAATATGTGTATTCTAGTTCTGAAGTAATTTAAATGCAAGAAAAACAATAACCATAAGATCTAAGGAATATCCAAGATATGCATCTTTCTTCCCTTTGATCAAATGCATATAAAGTTCAAAACTTAAAACAAAATATCATCTTTAGGCAATTAAAAAAATTCAATAAATAAATGCTTAAAGATGAAAAGACAAAATATGTCTCCAAATAAAATATGTCTCTAAAAATTTAAGACAATTATGGATTTTTGAAAACTTTTTCAATACAAATAACAGACAGATTCAACAAATCAGGGACAATTCAAAAAGACTTTTAAATGGAGAATTTATTATGAAAAATGTCTTAATAAAAGTTTGAATGCCTCTATTTAGTCTTCAGACTGACAGCTGACGATTCGAATTTTTATATCATAAAAACAGTTTTAATAAAAGAATCCATAGATCATAGATAGTCTATTTGAACAAATAAAACAGGACTAGCTAAATGTCTAAAGAAAAATGTAGCCTAGATATATGGCATGTCAGAGGGATAATTGAGTAGAAAAAATTAATTACTCCACCTTTACATGGCTATATCCAAAAAAAAAAAAAATAGTATTGACAATTTAAAATTAGAGGAATATTTTCAAATGTAGGAAACTAATTCCAAAATATTATATCTTTTTATCAACGTTCATTTCTTCCCTTTTAAAGCCGTCGCACGGTATCCATCAGATAACCGTAGGGTTAAAAGGAAGAAACGCTTTGAGAAGGAGAAATTCACTAACTTCTCCCCCTGAAAGAGTTACTATTGTAGATAGTAAATAACTTGAATAAGAAGTAATAATATAAAGCTTAATATCATGAATATTAAACAAGCTAAAGAAAAAATTAAAAGACCATAATATTCAATGAGTAGTCAAAAGTTCATAAAGTCTGAATATCAAAAGATGACAAATATTAACCTATGGAAGATCAATATATGTTACCTTTTGTTTAATCAAATGTTGTCCATCAAAGCTAAAATCCAAAATCCATTAGATAACAATTGCAACTAGATCTCAACAAATCTTTAGGTTATAAATCGTTGATTAATCTTGGATTAGCTGTAGGGGTACTGTCCCAGCTAACGGAAGTTCACCGGGGAACAATTAAGTACCGCTTCGCTTTGGCCATAGCCAAGGTGACAGACAAACCCTTTGTAGGCTTGTACCAAAAATAAATCTCTTCTGTAATAACCGAGGATTTAAGAAGAATTAGTGCAATATGAAAATAAATTATATTCTATGGACTAAAAAGAAGTCTTAGAACAATGTAACATACGGTTTAAGATGTATCAATTACATTTATCCATATGTGCTACAAAATTATTGGGTAACAATAAAATATAAAAAAATTGTAAATCAAAATGTAGGGCCTAGATACGCTGATGTATTCTGGAATTTAGGGGACTGGATTCAGTGCCTTGGATCCAGAACTAGACGATAGTTGCAAATAGACCTTAATAAATCTTAAGCCTATAAAGTATTGATCACTTCGGGTTAGCTGTAGGGGTCGGTTTCCATCTAGTGATAGTCCGAAGACTAGTACACCGTATCGCTTTAGGCTATTTATACATGTATGACAGAAGGACCCTTTCGGCTTATTCCCAAATTGATCTCTACTCTTAAGAACTTAGATTTAAAGGAATATATACAGTATCATCAAATAACATCAAAATCTATAATCCCTAAATATAAAAGAAGTAAATACCCAAATAATGGTTTGTCAAGATCAAGTTACTAAAAAAGATAATTTAAATAAGAGTTATGTATCCAAACTGTCAACCAAAAAGCCAAGAAAAACATCATTAAAAGAGGCTTTAAGGAAGAAGCTAATAAACAGAAGAACATACATTTGTTCAAGTAATCAATAGCTAAAGTATGAGATAAGCACAAGTTTGAAACTGCTTTTTAAAATAATATCGAACTTGAACTCAACTCATATATCCCATAAAGAAAAATATATATTAATATAAGAAATATATGAGCAATATATGAATGACAATGAATTATTCATGTGTCATTAATAAGTATCACATGATAAAAAAAAACATGCATAAATATGCTTTATCAGACAATGATGTAATTGATTCATAAGAAGTTAATCAAAATAAAGTATGAGAATCAATAGTGAATATATTATGCAAGCATAAGGTTCACATAAAAGTATATGTATATATTTTTTTCAAGTAAATAGAAGACTCGTGCTAAACATACATACTCACAAAATACTGGTCAAAGTAAATATGCCTTGTTAAAGACAAATCAGTAAAAAAATGACCATTAAAGAATATTAATGACGAAGGGTCAAAAACATATTAACCAAAAATTAAGCTCCAATAGACTAGAGTGGTATGCATGCTTCAAGAATAAAGACTAATGGTAAAAAGAATACATAGACAAATGTGTCACACTAATGAAAAATGAGTAAGACTATTTAGTGTGAACTAAACATTTAAGCTAAACATCTAGTCATGCTAGGATTAAATCTCAATAAACAATTTAAAGGATATCAATGAAAGTTAATAGCAAGACATCAGTCAGAACATGCTAGATAGTAAAAACTATTTACAAAGCATGTTACCGAAGTGGTTCTAGTGACCACACTTATGTTGGTGCAATTGCATGGAAGATGACCTTTGTAGCTTTGCAATCACCAACACGTTCCATGGTTCTATGGTTCAGAATAAGTAGCCCCACCTGAAATATTAGGTGAAGACTTTGGTATCCAATACTTGAATCCACATTTGTTAGCTTTGGGAACCCATTTGCACAAGTTCATATCAACTAGTTTTCTAATCTTACAATGATTAGAAACATGTCCATTCATACCACAATAATGACAGAAAGTATTAGTAGTGCTATGTACAGCAGTATAAGAACGTGTAGTGGTGTGATATGATGTACGTAGATGCTTGTAATAGAAAGCATGGTTGTGTGAAGCTTTAGCTTTGCTTGCTTCCTTTCTAGATAATCTGACATGTGTGACTTTGTGATGTGCTATGTGTCTTGTGTTAGACTGAGTCGTAGGTTGTGCTACCTACTTTCCCAGTCTAATATCTAACTTTTTAGAGTTAGCACAGATCTCATCATATTTAGCAGTAAGAGTATCAATTCTACATGATACAATAGAATACTTCTTCTTTTCTGATTCTAATTCCTCCTTAAGTTTTTCATTTTCTTGAGTGCTTTTCTGAATACAATCAAGTGATTCATGCAATCTAGACTTAAGTATGGAAATCTCAGTAGAATTACCAGAAGGAGAAGTATTTTCAGCATCATTCAATAAGCAAGTAAACTTTTCATTCTCACGCTTATAGGATAGAATATCCTTTCTAGCTTGCTTATACTTATCTAGAACCTTCTTGTAATCAGTAAATAAATCATGGAAGGCATCAGATGATTCATCATAAGAGAATTCATTCTCTTCAAGAAGGGGATTATTCTGTACCTCGCTAGATATTGCCATTGTGCATATATTTGCAGCTTGACGAGATCTATCTTCTTCTTCTAAGTCGCTTGCTTCACTTTTGCACCATATGCTCGTGGTAGCATACTTATGAGACGATGATCTTCCTTCGTTTAATCGTTCGTAGTAACTTTCATTTCTAGCAGTAGTACAATCTTCTTTGATGTGGCCTATCTTCTTGTAGTTGTCACATACAAGATCTTCTTCATATATAGGGTTGTGTTGAACCTTAAATCTTGATGCCATCATGCACACATTTGTATCATTTGACGGCTATCATTCTCTCTGGAGTTGCTAGTTTTGCTTTCGTACCTGCACTCATAAGTAGCTTCAAAAAGTTTCCAAAATTTATGAGATGTAGTACAAGTAGAAATAAGATTGAATACATTAAAGTCTACAACACAATAGAAAGCATGCATTACTTTTGCATCAAGGCTAGCTAACATCTTCTCTTCCTTTGTGTAACTATAGTAAGGCTTATTAATAATAGAGGAAGTAAGAATAGAGGTGATAGTAGGATTTTTGTAGCTATTGCAAACAATTGACCATAAGTCTAGAGACTTCAGGTAGAAGCTCATCCGTGTCTTCCAAGAAGTATAGTTCATTCCATCAAATAGTGGAGGTCTATTTGTGAACTGTCCTTCACTTGTGAATATTGAATTCATGGCTGCCATATGTATAATCTCTAGAGTGTTATATTTGAATATAACCTACTCTGATACCAATTGTAGGAGAAATTGGTATGAGCAGTAATATCTATATAACAAGCATCCGCTCTGATACCAATTGTAGGCAATTGGAATCAGAGGTTAACAATTGATAATAAGGATCTACTCTAAGGATGTTAAGCCATATAATAGAGTCTTAGCTTTGATACCAATTGTAGGACCGTTGAGCACTTCTAGAGGGGGGTGAATAGAGTGCGTGTGTGCAGCGGAATAATAATCACCACTTAAAAATATTTATGGCAGTGACTAAAGAAATATGGAGCATACAGTATATAAGTAAATGCGTAAAGTAAATGAGTTGAGAAGAGCAAACGCAAAATCCAAGGTTTATACTGGTTTTCCTCTGAGAGGGCTAGTCCAGTCTCGAGTACTCAACCCGATATTGAATCCAATATTTGAAATAGAGATTATACCACGTGTTTTGCACCAAAGAACACATCAACTTCAACACCGTCATATTTTTATCCGAAGCCCATGAACAAACTTCAACACCGTTCTGAAGAAAGCTTTTATACTCCAAGCTTGTACAACTCAAATACTCCTAATCGGAAACCACCGGCACTTAGAAGAATAGGAGTTGTCTTGGGAATAGGAAGATTTAAAGCTCTTGGTAAATAAAAAGACTTTAGAATAGATAGAGAAGATGAAGAAGGATTGAGTGTATTAGAAATGATAAAATCTTCTCTATTTATAGGAATTTTTGAGACAGAGTTCGGGCAGAACTCGGTAGGGTTAACGTTCATAATTTTGAATATTGCAGATCCAAAGGAGTAGAAATTTGCTGCTGACCAGGAAAAATTCAAGTGGACCGAGTTCAGGCAGAACTCTGGCCGAGTTCGGTTCCTTTGGTTCTGGTTCAACTTAAGTTGGTTTTTGGTTCAATTGGGTTTGGTTCGGTTTAAAGAATGAATCAAGATAGGTTGAGATAGACTTCTAATTGCCAGCGATCCCAACTCACAAATAATCTAGACTCAATAAATAGAAAAATACAGAATAAATATGAAACCAATAGCCCATATGATGACGCATTTTTCTTGACATTAAAGAAGCATTTTTCCTTGACGACAATCGTCCAAAGATAAACAGATCTTGAAATCTGAATACCTTTTGGGGGCTTCGCCCCCGAACCCCCACGGGGGGCGCTGCCCCCTCGACCCCTGTCCGCTGATCCGGCAGCAGAACCCCCGATACGAGGCCCCGGATAGGTCGTTGGGTGATTCAGAGAAATCTTCTTGTATAACGCCGTCTTTGGTCCATCATTAATTATTCATTGCATGTCTTGCTTTGACAAAGCTTGATCATGCTTACTGTATGTCTTACAAGAACATGTTAGACGAACAAAGCAATATGATACAAGCATAGCAATATTGATATAGTGAACATAAGGACAATGCTATGTTTAAGTAGCAACAAGATAGTGATTATATGAATATTAGTGACTTCAATAGTTAAACTTAATTGATTAGCCATATTCAAAAATATGATGTAATCATTGGGCTAACATTAAGCTTATAGCTACAAATGATTTGAATTTTTTGAGATCTTTTGATTCCAGTGGATATACTTATATTTTGTATTCTCTAAATCAACCTATAATCTTGGATTGATCTCATTTTTAAGAAGAAATATGGATTTTATCTTTTGATTTTAACTTTGATGGATAATGTTATTTGATGGTAATATACATTTATCTTCTATAGGTTAATTTTTGTCATCTTTTTATATATTCATTTATCACTCTATTTTTTATTTGATCTTGTGACTACTCATTGAATATTATAGTTTTCTAATATGTTCTTTAGCGGTTGCGTAATATTCATGATATTCGAAGCTTTTATTATCTTCTTATTCAAGTTAATAACTGCCTATTGCAGTAATTCTTTGTAGGAAAGAAATTTATCTCTCTCAAAGTGTTTCTTTTCTTTAACCCTACGGTTATCAGTTGGATATCATGCTAAGGTTTTAAAAGGGAAGAAATTAACTTTGATAAGAAGATCTAAAATTTTGATGAATTACTTTCCTCGTTCTGAAAATATTTCTATGGATTTTAATACTATTAATTTTAGATATACCCATGTAAAGGGAAGCAGTTAATTGTCTCAAATCAAATATCTCCCTGACATGTCATATATCTATAATACTATTTACTATTTATTTGGGCATTTATCTAGTTCTATTTTATTTGTTCATTTGTATTTATTTATTGCGTATCTCTTTTACTTGCCTAAAGATGATATTTGTTTTTAAGTTTGGAACTTTATATGCATTGATCAAAGGGATGAAAGATGCATATCTCGGATATCCCTTAGATCTTATGATTATTTTATCTACTTTATACATATAAATGCTTTTGAACTAGATACGCATATTTAAGGGGAAGCAAATTAATTATTTCAATTCATATATACCCTTAATATGTAGTATACCTAGTTCATCATGGACATATATTCTTTATTTAAAATATCTTATTGCATTGGTGGTATTTTGATTTGTAGTAGATTTATGAGAGAATATGATTCTTCTTGGTTCTCTCATTTTCATAGGTTCACTTGATTTTCTCTATCTTGATAATTATTGAGCTATTATTATTTTCTTTTATACAACATCACAAATAGTCACGGTACTTGATCTGTTTGCTGAGTTGATACATTTTCAAACTCTTATTAGTATGCATTTAATATTTCAGTGTGTATTGTTCTCTCTTTTATGCCTAGTATGCACTTCATGCATTTACTATTAGTAGCATTATCTTAGTTCATGCTTTATTCATTGAACTGTGAAATATATGTTATTTTTTGATATATATTCTATATTTCTTCAACGTTCGTTTCTTAAACATGAATTGCGAGAGAGCTTCTCTCTTTGCAATTATTTTGCTAAGTGACAACGGGGGAGAAAATTGATCTAACATCTTTTGCAGGATACAAGAATTTTTTTTAAGGAATTAGTACCATACGAGTATAGTACAGTACCTTACAAATTTTTGATTCTTTTCAAATCAAGATCGAGATGTTATATCGGTAAAGGTTTGTCAATTATCAAAATATGGGAGATTGTTGGCCCATTGGTCATGGTCAAACCTAATTTTAATGATTGATCTAACCCTGTCTCGATATAAGGGCTACTTGGACGACTGCTGAGAACTGCTACTGCTACCGTTCAAGACTTGAAGCCGTTTTGCCATTGAGTCTATATTTCCTTTATTAATATAATTTTCACGATTATTGAGTCTGGCAATACGATGTACACCGAGTCATACTAGCAAATAGGCTACCCCAAAATGTTTTCAAAATATCCTTGTTTTGAAAATAAACCTATTTACAAAAGCTCCTAACTGCTTGACTTTTCAAAAAGCCAAAAACCAATTTGCAAAAACTCTAACAGAATACCAAGAAAATTCGGCCTAAGTTCGGTACAAATTTGCCCCGAGTTCGGTTAGTGGACGTTGGATTTTGAACTTGGTCTCCCCGCAGTTACGGATGTAACGGCTATTTGCCGAGATTCTCTCAAATAATTCTGCCCGAATTCTATCTTTGGAAAACATATAAATAGAGAAGAATTTCTATCATTTCAACACACCTCTCTTCTCTTCTCTCTAAGCCTACTACGGTATTCCAAAGTGTTCTAAGCTTTTTATTTTCAAATCCCAAGCCAGTTACAATCCTCTAGTCGATTTGTCAGTGCGGTACGGTCTACAAGTTTCAGAGTGATTGTAATCAGAGGCTTGATTGAAGAAAGACACTTTACAATTGAAGTTGGTCGAGTACTTCGGATCAAAGCTCGCGTTGTAGAAGTTGCAAGAACTTCGCATAAAAACTTGCGGCATTTTTCCATAGTGGATTTCAACTGGAAGCTAGAGTTCTTCCGACAGGATTAGTCCTCATAAGAGAAAAACCAATATACATCCTTGTGTTTGTGTTTGCTCTCTGCTCTCTACTTTTTATTTACATATTTGTGATATATATATTTTGTGATCTTGTTGCTAATGATTTTTAAATAGCTAATTTTCCTCTGTCTACTCTATTCACCCCCCTCTAGAGTGTAGCACTTTACATTTTGTTCCTACAGAAGGTACTGGCGGAGCAGTTGTACAACTCCATCAAGGTGATAAACAGGCCAGAGTTAATATCGAGGCCACGACGAGTAGCCCTCATGGCAAAAAAATAAGCCAATGTACCTAACCGTCCATCCGAATTTGCCCGGTGGGGTATGATCCCTTCATTGTCAACCGGTTCAGAAAGGTGTCAGCGGCAAATGGGCGAACAATTGGAGACTAGTCATTGGAAGCAATACCGGGCATCAGACTCACGAGCGGACGAGAAGGCGGGTCCCTGTAGTTCGCAAATGTCTTCCTTAGTTTTTGAGGAAAAACGGATAAAACCGATACGAATCCCTATTTCTTCCTCGGTCAGCCTGATTCCTTTTCTCTTCTGACCCACCAAGTGAAAAGCAGATAACGACAAATGGCGCTCCATTGATGGAATACACATGCACAATCCTCCAGAAGAAAAATACCTATCTTCTTAAATTTTGGTCACTTCTGTGGCTAAGGAGAAGAGGGCATCATCGAACAAAAAGTCCGACTTCAAGAATTCTTCACCCATGGCGGAGCGAGGCATCCTTGTATTCAATTGCTCCAATTAAAAAGGTGAGTCTTGGTCGGTTATAATCCTATGACGAATTTCAGGCTGTCCCTCATTTATGTGAATCCGAACGACGGTAATCAAATCGTCGAAATACGCACCCGGTGACATCTGAGCAGGGTTTAAAAGAAGTTTGCTTAATGGTGCTCATAGAAGGACCACTAGAAGTCCGGGGACAAGGCAACACAAGGTATCTTAGAAAGGTTTTAACCAAAGGAAAACCTCATAAGGTGCAGAGAAGCCATACCCTTAATCGGTTGCTGAACCTCGGGATAAAATTTTGGTGCCCCTTCCTCGACCTTGTAGGCTGGGCCTTACCATTCCTAGCCTTCTTGGTGTTACGACAGACAAAGAAGCCTTACGAACCAAGATGCCTTGGGTTTCTGAACGGGTGTAGAAAAGAAAGAAATTCAAAGAAAGGAGTTCTTTCACTAAACCATGTTTATTAATCAATGCTGACAGTTGGGCAATATTTCAAAAGTGCTTCCAATTAACGGAGTCGTGAGAGGCCCAGCGATTTCTCAGAGTTCTAAACGGACGAAGCCCATCCGACCTAAGAAATCCACAAGTCCATGCTTTTGTTTAAAGTATTTCAAAGCCATTTCATGTTTGGAAACTTTGAAAGGGGTCTTGTAGAAGCATGGAAAATTCCCAAAGCCTGCATAGCCCAAAACGTTAGGCCCCGGCGCAAAAGACAGAAGCACCTCTACGGCCCTCCAAAAAAATGTCAAGTCCAATAACACTTGACGTCCATGTGCACTTGATCCTCTCTGGGTGCACCGTTAAACAAGCCCTTGGATGCCTTTGTGGTGACCAATTAAGACACAATGCCCAGAAGCACGTCTTCGGCAAACTTTAAAGACAATAAGTCCTCTCATGCGGCTAGCCCTCCAGAAGACTTCATGCGGCTAGCTCTCCAGAAGACTTCCTACGGCTCCCTTCCTAGCAGCTCTCATGCGGCCAAGGCATCATAAGGCCCGAATATCTCAAAAAGTCTCTCTCGAGACAAAAAAAAACTCCATATTACATGCATTCCTGAAGGCGGATGGTTCGACACCTTGAGTGTAATTTCATGTACATGAGTTGCAGATTGACTTGCCATTGGTGCGTTAACTTATTGGATAGTTAGATTGTGACTAAATTGGATGACTTGGCATTGAGATATGGTTTGTCCAAGTCATGGATATGACTTATGCAAGTCCATGGGCGGAGAAGAATACCAAAAGAAATATGGGGTTACCTTATTAGATTATGTAATCTTCGAAGGAGATTGCGGAGCCATTAGCCTTATAGATAGGTTCATAGTTTCCTATATGGTTCATAGTCCATATATATCGGCTGGCAATCCGACGCCGGCATGTGATTCATTGCATAACCTTATCTCCCACCCATACGTCCAAAGTTGTCTTCAATATAAATTCACATAGCTATGAGACATTGTCTTATCATGGAATAGTGTGCCACCCTTGTCCTTATCTGGTTGTAGGTGTAGTTCACTATTTCGTTGATGGGTTATTGGATTGTGTTATGATTTAGGATTATTTTTATATATTTATTCAGTTTTACATTGGCATATTTTTTTTGTATCTTGTTATGTCCCTTTGAGGACCTAGTTCTTTTCCAGATCCGAATGAGCATTTGTATCCCACTGTCTACGGACCGGGGATAGAGATATGTTATTTTGCTGAGGACTAAGAGGTGTTGTCCGTGGAGTTTCCATGAGCTTGGAGGATGTTGCAGTTAGAGCCATGAGCATCTTTATCTAGTTAGTCGATGTTTCTTGGCTAGTCATATTTTATTTCAGTATTTCTTTATTCAGCATTGAATTTCTTTTTTGTGGTCATTTCCAAAGACTATATTTTACAGACAGATCATTTGTATTGGATATTCAGTTCTTTGTTATATTTTCTTTTAGTTCATTTATCATATTTACGTCTGTGTTGTTGTTATTGTTCTATGGATGAGATTATAGAGATTATAGACTTGCCTATGACTGTAGTTTAGGTACGGCGTACTACGACTAGATTAAGTACATTAAATTTGGTAGCTTATTCCAGAAGTACAGTCGGCATGCTCATGTCTTAAGTTCCTATGTATTTTGGAACTGGGCATGACATATTTTTTTTCGTGGCCCATACAGGTCAGTTTGTCGCTTCGGTACATTATTGTATTAATGCGAGCTTGCAATTAAGATTAAGGTGTATTAGGAATCTCATCCACTTGTTGAATTCTCTCCTTTAAAAATTGAATTCTTCTTCTCTTATTATACGTCCTGCTTGTTTCCATACCGTCCTCATAAAGATTTTCTTTTGCAAAGAGATGAATCTACACAGTGGACATACGGCACACGAAGTCGACCCGGTGATCGATACTACTTCTAGCGATGGCAGGACTCCAGTTGCACCCGGGGACCCTACTTTTTGGCAGGTTTCGACACACCCGACAACCGCTGTGGTAGTCGCACCACCGCTGCAGCATGAGGGCCAAATTTTACAGACCCAAACGCAGCAGGAGGATCCGTTACTTCTACCGCCTTAATTCCTGCCCTAGATGCCCTACGAAGCATATTTATAGCAGCCCTATGGACCGATACCTCAGATGCCTGAGCCAGATGGGCAAGCCCAGATGTTTCAATTCTTCCAGATCCCATTATAGTAGCAGATGCAACAATAGATGTAGCAGACCGAGGCTATGAGGCAGAGCTTCATGATGGTTATGGAGAGGTTGGCAGCACCAGCCCCTACACCGGCACCTGCACCAGCACTGGCACCCATGCAGATGATGGGCACGATTCATGGTTATCAGCAGATGAACCCGAAGTTATTTGAAGATGATCAGCATCCAAAAGCTTCTAGTCGCTTCGCAGCTGCTAGAAGTCTTATGTATGGTGGTTGTGAGGACTTAACTTGAAGGAAATACACATCATTGGTGGGGGTCGGTCGAGCAAGATATTGGTAGAGGCCAAACTTGGGAGAAGTTCTTGGAGTATTTCAAGGCAAAATACTTCTCCGCTACAGTTTGAGGCGCTCTCTACAATTAGTTTCTCCATCTAATGCAGGAGAATATGACCATAAACGAGTATGGTGCAGAATTTAGTCATCTCAGTAGGTTCGGTACCGTCTTGATACCAACCGAAGAGAGAAGGCGTGAAGGTTTCATCATGGATTGATGAAGGAAGTCCAAAGGTATATTACAGCGTAGTCCAAAGTTTTGTACAGCGAGGTGTTAGCAGAAGCCCGTCTCCAGGAGGCTATCAACAAAGGCCTAGTACTTTAGAAGCACCCTACTACCGCAGTTGTGCCAGCAAGAAGGACCCATCCGACAGCCAGAAGGACTACATCAGTAGAGAGTCACCCCGTACCCAGCAAAGGAGCTCCCGACCTGTCACTATTGTGGCAAGAGACTGTAGAAGGAGACTAGGTCAGTGCCTGATATGCGGATCTGATCAGCACCAGGCCAAGGAGTGTCCACAGCATCGAGACAGAGCATTGCAGATACTACAGCGACCAGTATCTCCAGGACCTAGGTACCCGCTCTGGATATTGAAGCTTTTGCGACCCCAGCACCCAGAGGGTACGAGACTGGACCACCCTTGCCACCACAAGATGTTCAGTTTCAGAGAGCCAGACAGCAGGATGGAGTGAAGAGGCATGGTCAGGTTTATGCCATCGCACCAATTAGAGAGCTACCTGCGAGTGTGCCTATTCCAAGTTCTATTGTTGCAATTATATTGTTTGAGTTCCTTAGTATTATCTATAATAGTATATAGCCATGTATAGAATAGTTACTTCACCCTTGTCTAAGAATTGAAAAACTTTTCTCGGAAGAAGATAGAAAATCAATGTTTGACAAAACTAGGTAAATAGCTAAGGTAGGTAGAACCCCATAGATATTTTTCATAGTGTCAGTTGGAATAGGAGTACTAGGGAGATTACTATATATCAGGGATGACTGGCCGATAATAATCTTGATTAATAGTGCCCTATTCCTTCTGTTAGTAGCCGAGGGACATGGTCTATCATGGTGCATGGTCTGCCCTTGTCCTTGTTTGGTTTTAGGGTTGGACTATTGTGCTATGATTACCTATGAACCAAAGTTGCGACACGGAGTTCTTTAGCCTAAACCTAGCCATAGGATGTATGTCTATCTCGATGCGATATAGTATCTATTTTTCTTGAATGATATAGTGGTGTCACATTACCTTAATGATAGGATATATGCCTAATAATATATTAAACCTAGATTATGACCACTTAGAACCCATTAGTATTAGCATCCTCTAGAAATCTTATATGCCTAGTTTCTTTTATACCATGAGTTAGTGTAATTTTGAGGAAAAAATTACTTAAGGTGGGTATGTTGTAAGCCCCGTGGATTTTTAGGTTTTTTAATATTTATTAATTACTATTATTTTTTAGCATTAAATACTCTTTTCTGTAGCTTTGAGCTTAGGAGCATAAGAAATGCCAATTTCTAGAAACGTCCTTCATATGTTTTAAACTAGACAATTTTTTCTTCATTCTGATATATCATGTCCCATTTAAACATATTCCCTTGTATTATTTTTTCGTTACACAACTTTCGGGTCCATTTAGGCAATTTGACCATCTACCGTAGTTCTTAACCCAACTTCCAATTGAATTTCGGGACTCAACATCGATCCAACCTATTCGACCCAATATATTTTACTTATTTTGAGCCTACTAGACACATAACAATTTTGTCCCACTAAATTGAGTTTTCATGTGCTACTTATCTTCAAATGGCACATGAGACCCATTTATAGCCTTTTTGGTGTTCAATTCAATTCAAATAATTGTTTGGACCATAACCTAGCCTATCCATCTTAGTGGAGCCTTTCTAGGGTTGCTAAAATCAATTAGAGATATATTTAATTGATTTTTGGATGTCAGCCCATATGCGTTAAACTCATCCATCTTTGACTCAATCTTCCACATTTTCAAATTAGGAAAACCCATTGATACACCTATCTAAATCTTTGAATAGGTGGACAAAACCTTAACCAAATCAATCTAAACCTACTCCATATTAACCCTAATATGTAAGAGGCCGAAACCTTATATGTTAATCACCCACAAATAGCCAGCCCTCTCCCCAACCAAGCCAAACCCGACTACAACCTGTCCATGGCCGATGGCTACACACCCCCTTGGCTGACCACTTCAACCTCCTTTTTCTTTAATTTTTGTGCACTACACCACCACTCCCATGACCCCGAGGACTTCCTCTTTGATCCTACAAACTCTAAGGACCATCTCGTGGACTTCGGAGACGTGTACAACCCATCCAAAGCGCCAGAACTTTATTACTTTTAGTCTGAATTCAGCAATAGGTTGGTGGCTTCTAAAATAGGTTTTAAATACTTTTCTCATCTATTTCTCCTGAAACCAAAACTTCTTGGGAGCCCCATGTGTCTACTTTTATGTGCGATTGCTTATTCACATGGATCCAATCAGTTTGGCCGTGGTGCCCGTTGTATGACAATTGGTCCATATTTGACCAATTTCGTTACGAGTATATTTTTGATGACTTCTGAAACCATTTGATCTCGAAAATATTCTTGGTAATGTCTCTAACATCTCTATTTACCATCTAGTATCATTATTTGATTATATTTGCAAGAGTTTTATATATTTATGACATCGTTCTCATCCTACAAGTTTTTCGGACACCGAAATAACCATCGTAACCCATCTATTTAATTCCAAACCTTTGTAGGAGTTTAGTATGATATAAAACTGATTTAATTAGATGGAAAATCATATTTCCTCTAAAAATTTCTAATTATTTAAAGAATATATATTTTCTATATTTTTATGGTGATTTGCTTTCCAATTCGAACCCCGTATGACATAGTTGTATTGATCTATGAACTAATTCATGTTGAACATAATTTTCCTAAAATATTAGTATATAAATTATATTAAAATTTAATTATAATATTTCCATAATTTAAAGTATATATTTATGGTACATAATATTGTATAACATGTTACTATATATGGTACTATTGATAATATATGTATGGTAAGGTGTTATCTATGCTAATTAATTAGTTGTGTGTACCAATATGGTATGTGTCTGTTTATGATAAGTAGATTAATGTGCTAGTATTAAATTTATCTTAATATTATTTTTAGGGGATCGTGATCATTTGGTTGCAGCAGTTGGAGACGAACCGTTATACTATTCTCTTGCCGATATCCCAGGCAAGATACCTTGCCTTTGTTTACTGTTTAAATTATGTTCTCTATTTCTGTTCTTCTTATTGATTACAGTTATAGTTGTGTGCATCCAAGTTTGAATTGGGTGTCGATGTTGCCATCGATGACTTATGGGTGTGTGTGTTGACCTAGAGTTAGTGGACGTACCTTATTTAGGAAGTTATTGATATAACTTTTATGGCCTTGACACGTATTACTATATGTATTACTACTCGACACCTTGAGTAAGATTTCATATGCATGAGTTATGAATTGACTGGCCATTGGTGCGTTGACTTATTGGACAGTTAGATTGTGTCTAGGTAGGATGACTTGGCATTGAGATATGATTTGTCCGAGTCATGGATATGACTTGTACAATTCCATAGGCGGGGAAGTCTACCAGAAGATGTATGGATTACCTTACTAGATTATGTAATCTTCGAAGGAGATTGCGGGGTCATTAGTATTATAGATAGGTTCATAGTTTCTTGTATGGTTAATATTCCATATATATCGGCTTTTGATCCGACGTCGGCCTGTGATTTGTTGCATAACTTATCTCCCACCTATACGTCCAAATTTGTGAATTATGTCTAATTTGTAGTCCGAGAAAGTAGTTGAGCTCTCCTATCATACTCATCTCAAATTCACTCTACATACACTTAGCAAACTCTTGACAGAGTAACTCATTAGTTGAACCAAAGATAATGTCATCAACATATAATTGCACTAGTAAAATATTGTCACCAAGAGTTTTGACAAATAAAGTAGTATCTAATTTCCCTTTTGAAAAACCATTTTCAAGTAAAGAGGTACTTAGGCGATCATACCAAGCTCTAGGGGCTTGTTTAAGTCCATATAGCGCCTTTCTGAGTTTGAAAACGTGATCAGGAAATTTAAAATCTTCAAAACCAGGGGTTATTTTACAAAAACCTTTTCTTTTATAAAACTATTTAAAAATGCACTCTTTACGTCCATTTAAAATTTTAAAATCATGAAAACATGCATATGCACAAACCTCTAGTCTAGCAACAGGAGCATAGGTCTCGTCATAATCAATTTTTTTTCTTAATTATTACCCTGAGCAACTAGACGTGCTTTTTGCGAACGACTTGTCCAACCTCACTTAGTTTATTTCGGAATACCCATATGGTACCAATTATAGAGTGAGCAACAGGTTTTGGAATAAGTTCCCAAACTTGGTTCCTCTTGAACTGATTTCATTTCTCTTGCATGGCACAATCTAAAATTCATCATTAAATGCATCTGCTACTGTCGTAGGCTCTACTTGTGGAATAAATGCAACATTAGCAACTATATTATTAGTAGATGCACGTGTACTTACTTCCTTTGATACATCACATATGATAAAAGTTTCTGGATGGTCTGATATGAACCTCATCTTCTTTGTCAAACTCTCCAGATAACTTGTTCCAATGTCAGTATCTTTAGGTGCTTTGTTGGACGTCTTTTCTTAATCTTTATCATCACTGTCACTTGGTAATTCATTGTTAAATTCATCAAAAGTAATATTGATAGACTCTTCAACAATCAAGGACCTTTTATTGAAAATTCTATATCCTTTACTCTTGGCAGCATATCCAAGGAATATACCTTCATCTGCCTTAGAGTCAAACTTACTCTTGGCAGCATATCCAAGGAATATACCTTCATCTGCCTCTTCCATGACAGCATATCCAAAAACTTTAAATAAGAAACATTAGGAATACGATTAAACAACACTTCATAGGGAGTCTTCTTTAATATAGGTTGAATCAAAACCCTATTAAGAACATGGCATGTTGTACTTACAGATTCAGTCTAATTTTTTTTCAGAAGATTGTACTAGTTAAACATAAATCTATACATATCAGTAAGAGTTCTATTCTTCCGCTCCACAACACATTTTGTTGGAATGTTCTAGGACAAAAAACTCATAAAAATAACTATTCAAATCATAAAACTTTTTGAAATTAGAATTTTGGAATTTGCCTCCATGATCACTTTCGATGCGAGTAATCATGAAGCCCTATTCGTTTTGATCCTTTTTGCAGAAAATTTCAAATTCAAAGTGCATCACTTTTATTTGATAAAAATAAAACCCAAGTGTACGTGAAAAATTATCCACAATAACAAAAGCATAGAGTTTTCCACCAAGACTAGCGACTCTACTTGGTCCAAATAAATCCATGCGTAATAACTGTAAGGGGCTTGAAATACTTACAACATTTATGGATTTAAATAATGACCTAGTTGCTTTATTTTTCTCGCAATTAGAACATACCATGTCTCTTTTGAATAAAATTTCAGGTAATCCTTCTACCAATTTTTTTTGTTGATAGTCTTGATATGGTGTCCATATTTGCATATCCTACTCTCATGTACCATAGCCAGCTTTTATCTTTATTTGCTATAAGGCACTTGCCTACATAGTTAGTATTGTCTGATAGATAGAAAACATAGTGTTACCCTCCTTTATCCTTCATAGACTAAATCATGGTAGTCATTTCATATAGTTAATGACGTAACCATTATTGACAAGATGACTAATACTTAGGAGGTTATTCTTTAACTTTGTGACCAGATAAACGTCTATTATGACTGGGTAAGGAGGCATACCAATAATAACGTTACCTATTATATAATCTCTCAGATTATTTTCGAAGAGACGTATCCTTCTTTTTTCATCGATAGCGTAGCGAGTAGAGATTTATCACCAATCATGTACCGCAAATATTCGCTATCGAGCATCCATTTGCTTCTAGCATAAGAGGGTTGGCCCACCTAAAAAATAAGTAAATGTGACCTTTGGTACCAATTTTCTTAAGGGTCCAGAATGTTAGTTTTGGGTATCCAGGCATATATATTCATGTCGACATGTTTTCTAACTCTACAAAACTGTTAGATGTGTCCATGTGTACCATAGTATGTACATGTAATTGGAAAGGTAGTGCTTGGTGTCTGTGAACATGATGCTTGTGTGTCTTCCGTGGATACTTATAAACAAAAGAATGATTATGTGAAATATTAGGCTTATGTGCTTTCTTTGATCGTGTCCTTCTATGTGTATGTATGCTATATCTCTGGACAAATCTTTGTTTGAGTAACAGGTAAGACCTGTTTGCCAAACCTATTCTCTAACTTTTTAGATATTGCTATTGTCTCATCATACTTGGCAGATAAAGCATCTCCTTTCTGAGTGGCTACAAGGTTTTTCTTCTTCTCTAAATCATATAATTAATTCAGCTTTGCAAAATCATGATCTCTTTTCTCCATCATTTTATGAGCATCATGCAAGCTATGTAAACCCCCTAAAATTTCACTATATATATATTTTTATTTTTAGTATTCATATCTCGAGTACGAATACATATATAAAAAGTTTTTGTTTATTCGTATACAAAAGTTTTATTACAGATTTTCAATAAATATAGAAAATAATATTTTGTTTCAATATATATAATATATATATATATATATATATATATATATATATATATATATATATATATATATATATATATATATATATATATATATATATATTTAAAATATATATATATATATATATATATATATATATATATATATATATATATATATATATATATATATATATATATATATATATATATATATATGTATATATATATAATATGTTACGCCAAATATTCCAAACATTATTTTTATTATTATATTATTATATAAATGTTATCTTATTTGTTATACAAGTATAGGTACTAATTTAGAAAATAATATTTTATGTAAGTAATATGTACTATTTTGCATGCGATGTACATGAAAATAAATTCATGTATATTGTAAAATTTGAAATTTATTTAGAATTATTTTTAATTTATAAAATGATATATATTTATTTGCTATTAATGTTTAAATGGATGTGGTGATTTAAATTGTTGTTTAGATTTTCTTAAGTTGGTTTTAAATTGATTTAAATTAAAGGTGAGATTTATCTAGTGGGGTTTCAAAGAGGACCTAATCCTTATCTAGCTAGGATTCTCCACCCTACCTATAGGAGAGCCTTGCCATTGTTTTTCTCCACAAAAATTTTCTCAACACCAAATGTGCACCGTGTCTGTGTCCACCTTCATCGTGTCAGCCTGTGTTGGCCTCGGGCCCGACCCCGGGTGTCTTTCCACTATTTTAATTATTACAAGTACATCTAACGAATTATCGTGTCTGACACACCCGGACACATCCAAATCCCCACAAACTCTAACCTAATTCCTATTTTTGTATCGACATCTCGACGCGGACAGTATAACCACTCTGCCGATCACTCTTTGTCTCTATCCACCGAACGCTGGCCTTCCCAGCCACCTGTCCACGGTCGCCACTTGGCCACAACAACCCGGCCACCATCGCCACCAGCACCGATCCCCCACACCCTAGCTGGCCGACCACCAAACACCACCATCATCATTATCACCCTCCGCCACCACCACCGTCCTCAACTCTGACCACCAGAATCGGCCATCATCATTGCGACCACCGTAGGCCCAACCAACCATCGATGGAGACACTACCGTCACCATCAGACTTGCCAACACCACCACCACTACCTCCCTGACTCCAACCGCACCACCTCCATCGTGTTCGGCCACCCCACCATACGAACACCTACCCTCACCACTCCTCCGAGATCATGCCACCACAGTCAGCCACCAACCTCCATGGGCGAGATCGGTCGCGACCAGTGCCGCTGGGACCAGATCTTAGTGCTGCGCCATCAAGACCTCCACCGCTTTCCTCCACCGTCGTTGTGACCGTAGAGATCAGAGCGCTACCGTCGCACTCCGTTGGTACCAAGACTCGGCGTTATCATCGTTGCACGACCCGACGAGCCCCCGACGTCCTACCCCCAGTCGTCGGAACCCTCGAGCTTCTCGTCGAGCCGGCCGCGCCACCACCGTGGCTTCCCTTGTGAGCATCCGTCTTCCAATCTCTCCACTCTCCCTCTCGCTCAATCCCTCTCTCTCATTTCTCCCCCTCTTTGATTCTTTCTCTCTCCCTCTCCTTATGTTTTTTCTCTTTAAACCTCTCTCGTGACCGAGAAGAGAACAGCTATTCTCTTAGCAATAGTAAATACCATTGGTATATTATACAGTATACCACATATATATTAACTGTTATACTAAGTATATATATACTGTTATAAGTTTTGTTAAAATTAATAATATCTTTAATAATTATGTGATATGTTATCAGGTAGTTTTTGTGACAAAATATTTTGGGCCAGGCCTAATGAATCTTTGGAGACAATAAGGTTAATTTAGTTTTACTATTGAGACTAAGCTACAGGAGATATTTTAGTAAATATATAAATATCACGTTTTGGGCTTTGGAATTTTTATATTCTTAATAATCATTATTATTAGAACTATTAGTAATATATATACTAGTTTTATTAAATAAGTATACAATAAATAATTTTCTAAAAATTATTTATGATAGGACTTGTGCCCTACATCACTTTCAAATTTTGATTTGGGAACCTAAAATCTTAGTAAAGTATTTTGAACTATTTTAAATATAGTTTTTGACCTAAAAATCATAATTTGGTAAAATTGATTTTGTAAAACCATAAAATAATTTTGTGGAATTTCAACTATTTATGTAAAAATATTTTTAACTAATAAAATATATTTTAAAGTATTATAAATAATTTCTAAAATAGTATAAGTATACATTTTCTTCGATTATCATCGCTGATCATGACTAATCGTGCATTTCTAATTCCTCGCAAATTCGGACCCATACACCTTGACTATGGCTATTGGACAAATTGGGCCATGTCAGATCATCGCACACCACCAAGCAAAATACTTTGCCATCTGTTGTTTATTTACTTCAGCTCAACATATTGCATGCATTTATTTATTTATTATTATTATTATTGCAATATAAAAATATGCTTTTTAGTCGTATTTGGTTGCAAGTAACTTTTTGGTCATATTTTTATTTATATTTTTAATATATGCACATTTGACCTAGAATTAAGAGACAAACTTTGTTTGTGTCGCATTCGTTGGCCTCGTGTATGCCACGAGTCACGAGTCGCATATAGAATTTCGGACTTACGTATCGACTGATCATTGGTACATATTGGACGAGCATTAGGTTATAACTACTAATAGGATTGCATTCTAGAAGTCTAATAGTTATTAGAGTTAGAACATTGAGTGGGGAGAATACAATTGGATGTTGAGCACCTCCCTATCTATCGTAGACTCGCTCGCTACTGAGGAACGTAGGTAGACTATATGCTATAGACTCGCTCGATACTGAGGAATGGTATATAGTAGTATTTAGAGTCGCTACTGAGGTACTGCTTATCTTAACTTTACTTGTAGGTCATGCGACCATGCACTATTCTCGATTGCATTACACCTAGAGTAGTTAGATGACCTTTATTCGTCAGGTATACATACGTTTTGTATGATTTATGTACTTAGGCCTGATCATGGCTTGGAACAGTATTTTGTTGCGAACTAGTGTGCCACCTTGTCCTTGTTTTGTTGTAGGTGTGGTTTACTGCTTCGATGATAAAATATTGAACCACGTTGTGATCCGGATTCTACCTCGGATTCTTGGCATAGAAAAAAATTTCATTATAGATTAGGGTGTCATCTCATGTCCTTGTTTGGTAGGGGTGATGGTATACTAATTCAAGGATGGAGTATTGGACCATGTTATAATCTGGATTATTATTGAATAATTTATATTCAGACATACGATAAAGTCTTTATGTATCTTGTTACGTCCCTCTGAGGACCTCGTGATCTCTCCAAGTGTAGGTGTTCATGACTTTCCGCAGGAGTACCAACCATGATTATGACCTTCTCTTTTTTTTATCAAAGATGACTTACTGTTGCATCATACTTTGTTACTTTTGACAAATTCATTATTTTTGCTATTTTAATGCTTAGTAGTAGATATGTCTCCATCCAGCAACTTGTACAATGACATTTTATACTTGAATTAATGATATATTTATTCTTCTCTTTTCTGTGGATGAGATTTGGTGAGCTAGGGCTATTTATCTACTGCATTTACAGCTTTCGTATATTTACTATATGGCTGGCATGTACTCCTAGTCTTACGTATTATGTGACTCTGGCGTTACATGTTTTTGTGGTGGCCCATGCAGGTCAACGAATAAATTGTTTGGTTAAATAACTGTACCAAGCAAGCCTGCATAAATGATTAGAGTCTAGAATCTCATCCACTTGATCTCCTTCCTTGATTTCATTTTTGTACTCCTGTTGACTGCCTCGATTTTGCATCTTGCTTGATCCCTTTCTACCGTAATCCTTACTTCTCGTGCTTAATACGGGTTAGGAAAATGAATACACTAGTATATGCCCTTAGGTCAATTACATGGCTAGAAAGATTACCTTGGCAATTAAGAATGCATTTTAGGGAATATTTGAGTTATAAAGGCATTATATATTTCGAGGATCGATGAACCCTATTTTTTTTTTCTAAAGGTATGATCTTGTGTGAAGGATTAGTTAATTATTAGTTGGGTAGAAGTGATGTTATCAACTCCGAATGATGGTTAGAAATTTTAGTCATATTTTTATTGATGATATACTAGATATTGTTCATAAGAAATCGAGAGAATCTATATATAAGATTGAGAAAATAAAGTATTTTTGGACTTTTAAAGATTCTAGAAAATACTTATGACTTATTGAGGATAATGAGGTATATATGAAATTCATTTTGAGGATAGGAATTGAGTAATAAATCTTTGATGAAAAAAATATGGTTAGTAATATGATAAGGTTTATCTCGCCGTTGATTAGAGATTTTGGAAATTTTAGCTTATATCCTTGACGGCCTATAACAGTTGAGGATTTGGTGGATTATTCCTATTTTAATACATATTGAGGAACTTGTGAGGAGACTTGAGTTC
This sequence comes from Iris pallida, assembly GCA_029216955.1. Taxonomy (NCBI): domain Eukaryota; kingdom Viridiplantae; phylum Streptophyta; class Magnoliopsida; order Asparagales; family Iridaceae; genus Iris; species Iris pallida. The sequence goes on from JANAVB010034420.1 coordinate 20,028,753, forward strand.
AGGGATTTAGATTCTATCTTGATAGAGAACTAAGATGGATAGGATGTTACACTTATAAGATTAGCAGTGTCCCACCTTCGTTTGCCATATCACCTACGACCATGATAGTAATATATACACATGTGTAGTTAGTCATCGACCAAGCCATGTAACTACATCCTCGTCTTAAATTACTCATCCTTTCCCTCAAACCTAGATCTATTATCATGACCTTCTAATCCTTGCAAACTTGAGAATGATTAGAATCGTTCCCTTGATCCTACCCCAACCTAGGAGACTATCTTCTCTCAAAGAGCCAGGTCTCATGAGTCTCTAATTATATACATCTTGATTTCTTAATCCTTAATACTCTTAAATTTGTGCGTTAATTAACAACCCTCGAACCATACCATAATCTTCGAATCCAACCTTATCTAATTCTTTTTCCCCAAATGACTCGCCCATAAATCTCTTCCGTGCAATCTTGTTTTCTTGATAATTCCCTTCTGCGAAGATGGGAATCAGATCATGACATGCTTTAGTTATAACGGGACTGGATTAGATAACCCCATAGGGAAAATTAGTGGTATAGTTGAATAGGATGATTGAGAGATTACGAGGCATAAGTGGAAATGTGGGTAAACACTTTTACAAAAAATTAAGGAATGTGATGTGTTTTTAGATGATATGATCAAAGGTGAATAGACATCTCGATTGACAAAATTGGTTCTTCGAGGTAAGTCAATTGTTGGGGAAAAGTTTTGTATCATGATAAAATATGGTATTTGTATGATACTAGTTTTCGAGGTTAATCAAATATTGAAAATGAGAATTTTTTTTAATATTCGAGTGCTTTAAGGATTAACTTTTTTATGTTATTTGGTGGGTATGAAATTTCTACTAAGATGAATTGATTTTTACTTTCAACTAAATTGATTGGAGATTTATTTTCAATTTTTGAGGAGATTATGAAAGGCAAAATTCAACTTGAGAAGAAAAAAAATCAAGGGATTTAAATTTTGTGGAGATTAAATTTTTGAGGATAATTATTAAATTGATAAAGGAAAAGAAAATGTGTCTAAGGAATTTAAAATTTTATGGAATATAAATTTTAAGGGAAAATAATATGGTAGACGAAGAGTTGAGTACATAAAGACATTGATTTTTTGTTAAACAACAAATTTGAGGATTATGACGATATCAAATGCGAATTTGAATTTTGAATATTGAGTTATTGATCATAATTTGAGAAGGAAGTTATTACCTATTTTCGAGATTATACATTCATAGGATCGATGTTAGTGTTGATCGAGGTTTAGACACTGATGGGTTGTCATGTACGTGGCCATTTCTAAACTACATCCGTAATTTTATTGCCTAATTTCATTATATGTCATTTCCCTCCCCCTCGCCCAATGTTTTGCTCGTGTTTTCTTATCAAAGAAACTCTTCTATCTTCTCAACCCTACCTATCCTAGTTATTTCTTATTTTCGAGGACAAAATTTTTGTAAGTTGGGTAGAGTGTAAACCCCCTAAAATTTTACGATAGATTTTTATTTTTATTCCTAGTATTCACATCACGATTACGAATACGTATATAAAAAGTATTTATTTATTCGTATACAAAAGTTTTACTATAGATTTTTAATAAATAGAAAATAAATAAATTTTTTAATATATACAGTGAAAATATGTTTTTCTATTTTGTTTGGAATAAAATATGTCGCACCAAAATTTCCAAACTTTATTTTCATTATTTTATTACTATAGAAATACAATTTTCTTTGTTATAGAAGTATATGTCTTAATTTAGAAAATAATATTTTATGTAAGTAATATGTTCTATTTTGCATGCAATGTACATGAATAAATTCATATATATTTTGTAAAATTTAAATTTCAAATTTTATTTGGAATTATTTTTTAACTTATAAAAGGATATTTAAAATTTATTTGCTATTAATGTTTAAATGGTTGTGGTGATTTAAATTGATGTTTAGATTTTCTTGAATTGGTTTTAAATTGATTTACTTAAAGGTGAGATTCCTAGTTGGGTTTTAAAGCGGACCTAATCCTTATCTAGCTAGGATTCTCCACCCTATTTATAGGGGAGCCTTGCCATTGTTTTTCTCCACAAATTTTTTCTCAACACCAAATGTGCACCGTGTCTGTGTCCACCTTCATCGTATCAGCCTATGTTGGCCTCGGGTCCGACCTCGGGTGCCTTTCCACTATTTTAATTATTACAAGTACATGTAATGAATTACCATGTCCGACACAACCGGACACATACAAATCCCTACAGACTCCATGCCAATTCCTTTGTTTGTGTCGAGATCCCGACACGGATAGTACAACCACTCTACCGATCACTCTCCACCTCCATCCGTCGAACGTTGGCCTTCCCAGCCACCTTGTCCACGGTCGCCCCTTGGCCACAACAACCCGACCACCATCGCCGACAGCGCTGCTCCACCATACCCTACCCGGCCGACCACCAAGCACCATCATCATCATCATCATCACCCTCCACCACCACCACCGTTGTCCTTAACTCCGACCACCAGCATCGGCTATCACCATTGCAACCAACGTAGGCCCAACCAGCCACCAGTGGCGACACTGCCGTCACCATCAAACTTGCCAACACCAGCACCACCACCACGCTTTCCTCCCTGACTCCACCTGTGTTGGAGTCCAGTCTGGATTTGTAACAATATATTTGTGGAATCCAAATCTAATTAAATATTTGATTTGATTAGATTTGGATGTCCATAATTGATGTTATGCTATTTTAGTTAAAATAGGATTCTTATTTTAGGAAATCCTATTATGATCTAAAATAGGATATTGATGGGCTATTTTAGGTGTAGTAGGATTCTTATTTGAGGGCTTCATATTTAAGAAATCATATTTTGACTTAAAATAGGATTTTCTTATCCTATATATATGGGGTAAGGGTGGAGGCACAAAGCACAACACAAAGTGGAGATTCGGGGTGCTCGTCCACAAGGAAATATAAGAGAAAGTTTGTACTTTACTCTTAGGACTTCGCCATCCAAGATAGAAGGAAGAGGAAGATCTAATCAAGGAGTCGTCAACTTCGGTTAGGGAGATTGCTACGGGTTGGTGAGTGATCTCAATTGTAATCTTCTATTTTTCTTCTTGAGAGTGGTGAGGGGGTTGAACCTATTATGGCAAAGGGTTTAACGTGAGTTATGTCAATCTTATAATTTTATCTGAGTTATTAAAGGTTGGGATTTGTCCAGGTGACATACGTTACTGCCATATAATTGTCTTTATCTTGTGCTTGGTGTCCGATAGATGGGGGTTGGTTTTGATCAGGTGGGTTGGCAAACGGTTTCACACGCGCCCATCAATTGGTGTCAGAGCTTTGGGGGTTCTGGCAACTATTTCTGTGGAGCAGATGAATACTTGTATGATCACCCATATAGGAGGGAACTGGGCGATTTAGAAGTCAAGGAAGGATGATCTACTCTGGTTCAAGGACTTGCATGGTCCGTTGGAGGGCGACAACACAAAGCCATCGGACAAAGCTGTTGAAGACTGGATCGGAAGGCCGTTGGATTCATCCGCCAATTGGTGGATGACTCGGTGTTTCACCATGTATCCATGGAGAGTTCGGCAAAAGCATTGTTGGAGAAGCTGCATTCGTTGTACGAAAGGAAGACGGCTGGTAACAAAGTATTTTTTATTCGCCAACTCGTCAACTTGAAGTACACGGAGGGTGCCTCGATGGCACAACATCTGAATGACGTTCAGGATATCATCAATCAGATGTCTGCGATGAAGATGGTGATTGATGATGAGCTTCAGGCCCTACTTCTCTTGAGTTCTTTGTCGGAAAGCTGGAAGACGTTGCTGGTGTCGGTGAGCAACATCGCGCCTGATGGAGTTGTCACGATGGAGGCAGTCAAAAGTAGCTTGTTGAATAAGGAGGTCCGGCGCAAGCAAGTGGAATCGTCGCAGGAGTCCGTTCTGGTGGCTTTCTACGGGAAGGAAAGACCCAAGTCACAGGCGAGGACATGGGAGATTTCTCAAAATCTTGCGATTGTGGACCGCAAGGAGGGCTGCTATTACTGTGGCGAAAGGGGTCATATCAAGAGGAACTGCATGAAACTCAAAGCTGAGAAGTCCAAAGGCAAGAATGATCAGGAGGATCTCATGACGTTTGGAGATATCATCATCGCAGCGATCGATATAGAGGAACCTTGTAGCATGTGTCATGATGGCTACTGGATCATGGACATGGGGGCGTCGTACCACGCCACTCCACAAAGAAGGATCTTTACGTCATACCGTGGTAGCAAGTTTGGACGTATGAAGATGGGCAACAAGGGGACGGCTACAGTTGTAGGCATCGGTGATGTGCACTTGACGACAGAGTTGGGTGAAAAGCTCGTACTCATGGATGTACGACATGTACAGAGTTTGTGTTATAATTTGGTTTCGGTAGGGAGGCTGGCAGATGATGGCTATCGCAGTCTGTTTGGAAGCAAAGATTGGATGTTGGCGAAGGGTTCTCAACAGCTGGCTCGGGAAGATTTGTGTTGTGGCATGTACAGGCTCAAGCCGCTGAGCTGTACAAGCAGGCCACAAACACCGAATGAAGGCTCGAGGGGTGTTCGACCGTAGATGGATCGTCGAGAACTTGCTAAGGAAGGACTTCTATAATATTCCTATTTTGGAGTACGTATTTGACCGTATTATTTTATTTGGAGGATTTTAATTTTTGGGGTATTTTTGAAATTTTTATTATTTTCTTGGAGGTAATTTTATCCTCATTATTATTATTATTATTAATTTTCTTGTTCCTAAACTACCCTTCCAAAATATCTACTCCCCCTCACATCACCCCTCACATCACTCACCCACTCCCTCTCTCCTCCCTCACCTTTCCCTCTCTCTCTCTCCCGAAATCTCCCCTCTCTCTCTTCCCTGGAGAACCCCTCCAAATCCCCTCTCTCTCTCTCTCTCTCTCAGCTCTCTCTCTTCCTCACTCTTCTTCCCTCTTCCCAGTCCCCTTCCCGAGCTTCCCCTCTCTCCCGCTCTTCCCTGGCCCAGCCCCTCCGGCCACCTTCCCCGCCAGTACCACCATTATCGTCATCTCCTCCACCATCATCGCCGCCGTCGCTGTCATCCCCACGGCCGGTCTCCTCCGCCGCCTTCACCCACGAGCGCCTCCTCCATCACCCACCAGCACCGCCACCGCCTTCGCCGCCTCCTCCCTGAGCTCCCTCTTTCCAGAGCCGCCACCGTCAGCCACCATCTCCTCCGCGGCCTCCGGCCCCCTCCGCCATCGCCGTCGTTTCCATCTCCTCCGGCCACCTAGGGCATCGTGCCCCCGCGGGTCGCCTCCAGCGCCGCCGTGACTTGGGCACCGCCGCCGTCACCTCCCTGGTAACCGCTCCCCTCTCTTCCCAGCTCCTCCGCCCCTTCCTCTTCTCTTCTCTCCGGCGAGCAGCCGCCGCGCACGGGGACAGCGTTGCCTCGAGCGGCGGGACGCCCTTGGGCCCCGTGCCGCTCGAGCAGCGAGCCCTCTCGGCCTGCGAGCTTCTCGGGCAGTGAGCCCTCGTGCTCCGTGCCTCTCCTTGGGTTACGTGCTTCGAGCTCCGTGCACGCCTCGAGCAGCGGGACGCTATGGGCCCCACGCTGCTTGGGTTGCGTGCTATCTCGATTCGTGTGATCCCTCGTTTCTTGTGCTTCTCGGGATGTGTGCCTCAATTTGTGTGCTGTTCCAGTTTTCGTGCACCCCGATCCACGCACTGCCTTGGGTAGCGGGACGCCTCGAGCCCCGCGCTGCCTCGGGCAACGTGCCACCTCGGTTGGTGCGTTGTCTCGATCCTCGTATCTCGGCCTTTGTACCTACCTCGTGACCCGTACTACCTCGATTTGCGTGCACGCACCGATTTGCGTGTTGTATCGATTTACGTGTCACATTATATCTTGTGTTGCCTCGATTTGCGTGCATGCACCGATTTGCGTGCCGCCTTAGTTGTGTGCCGCATTGGACTCTACACCTTTTTGATTTGCGTGCACACATCGATTTGTGTGCCGTATCGATTTACGTGCTCCTTGGACCTTGGGTCGGCTCGATTTACGTGCATGTCTCGATTTACGTCTACGTTTATGTTTCTCGTTCGTCTCGATATTCGTGTTCTTTCGATTCTCGTACGCGTCTTGATATACGTGTGCGTCTCGATTTACGTTCCTGTATCGGTCCGCGTGCCTCGGTTTTCGTGCCAGATTCCTGTGCTGCTTGCGGGACCCGTACGGTATAGCCTTCTGCCATCTCTTGTGATTATTCTATTATTTTATTATTTGGTGCTGATGATTATTTATTGTGTGTTCTGAGGATCTAGATTGGCGTGCTAGCTTGGATCGCGACTGCCGAAGACTTGCTTACCTAGCCGAGCCCTCTAGGCAAGTATCCCTTGCTCATCGACGGCTCTTGCCCTCTCTCCTGGATTTTATTTCATTTAATTAATTTGTACTTGTAAATTTTATAACCATGATTAGTGTAGTCTAGTAGTAGATCTGCCATGATGATAACTTAGGATAGCTTGGTCCGATACCGGGATAGACCGTATCGGACAACTCGGATGGGTCATCCACACCTCCGAGGACACGAGCACGACTCACATGTATGGATTGTCCCTGTATGCCCCGTGTCCGACTCGCGGTCGGGTAACGGCTTGGCGAACTATTCTTGTGGCTGTGATTGCGCTTGGGTTAGAATTACGAGCATGTGCTGTGATGCGCCCTGCGAGGCGGTTATTTTATTATTATGCATGTTGGCTTGGCGCCCAGTACGCATTGTAGCGCTGCTGGAGGCCGGGACTTAGTGGTCTCGGGTTCGATTGATTTTCCAATATACATTGTAGTGCTGCTGGAGGCCGAGACTTAGTGTTCTCGGCTATCGACTTGTTCCCAGTACGCATCTTAGTGCTGCTGGTAGCTGAGACTTAGTGTTCTCAGCCTGCGATTCTGCGGCGGGTTGTGCCGAGTGGTTTTAGCCCCAATTCGCTGGGAGCTCCTGTCCAGAATACAGAGGAGACTCTGCCTGATTCTTCCAAAATTCCCGATCGGGAATTTGGTTCGAAGGACTGGGCAGAACCATTCCTTTGGTTTGCTGGACTGGGCTCATGCCTGTTCACCTTGGTATAGTATACCTGATCCCATTGCTTGCTAGGTAGACTCTAGACTAGATCAGTCGCCTAGCTCCTGATCTGTCTTGTACGTCGGATAGCGTAAGGAGAGCGGTTCCACTCGGGAGACCGTCTGCAACCCTGGTCCTTGTTTGGTTTAAGGGTTGTGGATTTGCTCCAGAGCGGTCCGTGTAATCCTTGCCACTTCCGGCGATATTTATTACCAGACTCTTGTCCCCTGACCCTTCATCCTAGAGGTTGTCCTAGTCTAGTCAGATAGAGCTGACAGTTGTCCTATGTATTGGGAGTTGTGACTTGTGGATATGACTGAGGATTGAGTATTATGAAGAGTACGATCTCGGGATATTGACTCGGTGGATCTATGTGGATTTTTGGATTTTGGTGATTTCGGATATTTCGTGGAACGAGGAGAATATTGATGGTATTATTATATGATTTTTTACTCGACTTCTCAAATGCCCAAAACCTGGTACCTTTGTGTATTCTGGTAGTTGGGGAAACCTGGTTTGATTGCTATGTCTTGGTAGTTAGAGGGGCTCGTTTTCTAGTGGCTTGTGATCATTGCCTTGGAGGATTCTTGTGAGCCAGAGGGCCTAGCATTGCTTATAGTGATTAGCTTGGATATTTGGTTATTGACCTTCCTGTCATGATATTGAATCCATCGTAGAAGGGTGACTCTTGATCGATTGATCTGGTGGATAGACAGACGGGATGATTGGAGTTCTAGGCTCCCATATATTCTTGAGATGTGATTATGGTAGAGGTTCTAATTTTGTACCCGACTTGATGTCCATGTCACGATTTGGGCATGTGACTTCTTGTGACTGATAGGTTTGACCTTGTTCCTGGTATTACACGATGACCTGGACCTGTCTTGATTCTTGATAGTGGCCCGTAGAGGTGCACTCCTGACTAGCACTCTGGACTTGACAGTAAACCTGGCATGTATACTCTTGATTCTTGATAGTGGCCCGTGGTGGCGCACTCCTGACTAGTACTCTTGACATGACATGTTTACTCTTGACCGCTGTTGCGACAGCCAGTCCTGACTTGCTAGGTATGACCCCGTCTTGACACCGTGGTTGATTTCTCTTGATTGTGCTTGTATAAGCCACCAGTCCAGTCTTGTCTTGCATCATGTCTAGGACATGGATCCCTGAGTACCACGGTCAGGGATCCATAATGAAACCTACTAGGCTAATAACTAGATTAATCATGTAGTTCATGGGGACTTCCCAGTGACCTGTTGCTTGTCTGGCCCCGGCCCTATGTATCTATATATATACTAGGGATTGTTGCTATCCGTCGAGATGAGCGCATTCCCAGCCCTCCGTCGAGTGTGGCACTTCTTTAGGGCACATGTATCTTACTGCAGTGTGCCTGCTATATCTATCTTTTTCTTTTGCTGGGGCCATTCGGGTAGTAGCAAGCAGGAGCTGGACTTTGAAGTCTCATTGCATCTTGTTAGTAATTAGGCCTGTGATAACCCTAGTTAACTAATAATAGCAAGCCGTAGGCATTTTGTGGCCGCTTGTCCTTCTATGTTGTTTGGCTTGTTGCCTGCTAGCCAGCTGATATTGATTTCCTGCTGGCAATGCAGGTGTTAGTGGATGTTAGGGAGGTTGTGATTATGTTAGCTTCACTATACTTGTGGATTGTTATCGTGCGTTGGTACCGCACGATCCCTTACCTTTATTTACTGTTTTTAGATGTTATTCTTGTCATATTTTATCCTGCTGGTTTTCTTCGCCCGACCTTGAGCCTTCCTTTCTGGTACTTGCTGCGGTTGGCCTGACCAACCCTGGATTGTTCCCAGATTGTCTGAGACCGACCCGGTGGATCTTCCAGACTTGACTTGGAGGGTGTGCTTCAGTTCCAGACCATGCTAGGAACTGTGGGAAGGTATACTTGTCTACATTATTATTCTGTATTGTAGATTCCTGATTTTCATATAAGTATTCCCTGCTTTCCATATGATTATCTCTCTTGATGTTGATTCATTGTGATTTGCCTGTGGATATGAGATCGGATTTAGGCCATAGATTGATTGCATGCTAGGATACCCAACCAGACTGGACAGCCGTCATCATTGTATAGCGTATTTGTACCTTATACGGTGTAGCTGGCCGTGTACGTCCCCGTATTCCGGAACTGGGGCGTGACAACTTCGAGATGTTTTGAAGGATACAAAGGATTTGGTTCGTCGAGCCAAAGCGATGGATGGTGATGAAAAAAGATTAAGGGTCAATCTGTCGGTCCCATGACAGCTGGTCGGTCTCGAAGTGGGGGTTGCTCTATAGATCCAATTTTGGCGACATGTGGTGTGTCAAAGCTTCATGGTGCGACATTGGTTTCAGCAGTTTGAAGCCAGGGAGGAGATCAAGGTCTGCAGGAAACTCAATCTAAGGCGGGAGCGTCATCATTCACACAGTTCATGGGGAGCTGCAGGTCATCGATGGTATGCACAGTGCGTGATGTTCTGCTCAAGGATGCACGTGTATGGGGGAGCTTCAAGTTCGGACACAAAGGTGGATAGGTTCTGGAGTTCGAATCTCGGAAGAACCGTACGTCCGCTTGGTTGGGCCAGCCAAGGGTGAAGAAGCTCGTCGAAAAGTTAACACTTTTTGGTGGAAGACATAAGTCGGGGATAGGCATCCAAGACTTACGGTGAGGCTGATCGTCAGGAACTTCGGTCTTGGTCGTATCATTGATATCGGCAGGATCCCAGTGGTACAAGAGGTTCTACGCATGGCAGCTAGCATCTACGTGACGGTTGAGGAGCTGGAGACAAAGGAAGATACAAAGCAGCTCGAGGGATCGAAGATCTGTGGCATGGGGGAGCAGGAACTCTGTCGCACGACGACAGGCCTGGAGTCCTGTTGAGAACCCATGGGGTCAATACCCTCTCATAAGACTAGAGGATGAGATTGTTGGAGTCCTGTCTGGATTTGGTAACAACATATTTGTGGAATCCAAATCTAATTAAATATTTGATTTGATTAGATTTGGATGTTCATAATTGGTGTTGTACTATTTTAGATATAATAGGATTCTTGTTTTAGGAAATCCTATTATGATCTAAAATAGGATATGGATGGGCTATTTTAGGTGTACTATGATTCTTATTTGAGGGCTTCCTATTTAAGAAATTATTTTATGACCTAAAATAGGATTTTTTTCTCATCCTATATATATGGGTGAGGGAGGAGGCACAAAGCACAGCACATCACAAAGTGGAGATTCGGGGTGCTCGTCCACAAGAAAATCTAAGAAAAATTCCGTACTTTGCTCTTAGGACTTCGCCATCCAAGACAGAAGGAAGAAGATCTAATCGAGGAGTCGTCAACTTCGGTTAGGGAGATTGCTACGGGTTAGTGAATGATCTCAATTGTAATCTTCTATTTTTCTTCTTGAGAGTGGTGAGGGGGTTGAACCTATTAGGGAAAAGGGTTCAACGTGAATTCCGTCAATCTTCTAATTCCATCTGAGTTATTAAAGGTTGATATTTGTCCAGGTGACGTACGTCACTGCCATATACTGGTCTTCATCTTGTGCTTGATGTCCATTAGACGGGGGTTGGTTTTCATCAGGTGGGTTGGCAAACGCTTCCCAAGACTCGGTGCCATCCATCTTCGCTCGACCCGGCGAGCCCACGACCCCGTCCTACCCCAAGTCGTCGGAACCCTCGAACGTCTCATCGATCCGACCACACCATCGTCGTGGCTGCCCTTGTGAGCATTCATCTCCCAATCTCTCTACTTTCCCTCTCGCTCAATCCTTCTCTGTCATTTCTCTCCCTCTCTGATTCTTTCTCTCTCCCTCTCCTTCTGTTTTTTATCTTTAAATCTCTCTCGTGACCGATAAGAGAACAACTGTTCTCTTAGCACCAGTAAATACTGTTGGTATATTATACAGTATACCACATATATATTAGTTATTATACTAAGTATATGTACTGTTATAAGTTTTGTTAATATTAATAATATCTTTAGTAATTATGTGATATGTATATCAGGTAGTTTTTTTAACAAAATATTTTGGGCCAGGCCTAATGAATCTTGGAGACAACACTGGTTAATTAGTTTTGCTATTGAGACTAAGCCACATGAGATATTTTAGTAAATATATAAATATTAGGTTTTGGGCATTGGAATTTTTGTATTCTTAACAACCATTATTCTTAAAACTATTGGTAATATTTATACTAGTTTTATTAAATAAGTATGCAATAAATAATTTCCTAAAAATTATTTATGATTGTGACTTGTGCCCTACATGGCTTTCAAATTTTGGTTTAGGAACCTAAAATATCACTAAAGTATTTTGATCTTTTTAAATATAGTTTTTGACCTAAAAATCATAGTTTGGTAAAATTGAGTTTGTAAAACCCTAAAATGATTTTGTGGATTTTCAAGTATTTATGTAAAATTATTTTTAACTAATAAAATATATATTTCAAGTATTATAAATAATTTCTAAAATAGTATAAGTATATATTTTCTTCGATTATCATCGCTGATCGTGACTAATCATGCATTTCTAATTTCTCGCGAATTCGGACCCTTATATTTCGACCATGGCTATTGGACAAATTGGGACATGTTAGATCATCGCACACCACCACGCAAATCTGCTGTTTATTTACTTTAGCTCACCATATTGCATGCATTTATTTATTATTTATTTTCTAGGATATAAAAATATGCTTCTTAGTCGAATTTGGTTGCAAGTAACTTTTTGGTCATATTTTTTTAATATATGCACATTTGACCTAGAATTAAGAGACCAGCTTTGTTTGTGCCTTATTCATTGTAACGCCCCAGTCCCAAAATACGTAGAACTAGGAACGTAATATGTCAGTCGTATAATAAATATATGTAAGCTGTAAATGCAGTATAATCACGGCTCACTAAATCTCATCCACAAAATAAAAGAATAGAGATACCGTAGAATCGAGTATAAAATGTTATTGTACAAGTTGTTGGATGGAGACAAATCCACTACCAAGCATTTCAAATGAGAAGAAACAAATAACAAAGGAAAGAATTTGTCATAACAGCAAAGGACGGTCCAAGAGCAAGTCGTCTTCGATAGAAAAGTCTAAAAACTCTAGTCTTCTAGTATGCAATCCTATTAGTAGTTATAACCTAACATTCGTCCTATACGTACCGATAATCAATCGATACACAAGTCTAAAAACTCTATATGTGACTCGTGACATTCGTATGTCGAGGGCAATGAATGCAGCACAAACAAAGATGGACTTTTAATTCTTGGTAACAAAAGAATTAAAAATATAACTAAACAGTTACTTGCAACCAAATACGACTAAGAAGCGTAATTTTATATTACAGAAAATAAATAATAATAAATAAATCTATGCAATATGGTGAGCTAAATAAACAAACAGTAATGGCAATGTATCTTGCCTGGTGGTGTGCGATGATCTGACAAGTCCCAATTTGTCCAACAACCACGGTTGATGCGAAAGGGCCCGAATTTGCGAGGTAATAGGAACGCACGATTAGTCACGATCATGATTGAGAACTAAGGGTTTTGTGTAGATAAATACATATAATCTTTTTAGAAATATTTATAATATTTGACAACTATATTTTTTTATTACTCAAAATATGTTTTTTTTATAAATACTTGAAAATCTAAAATCAATTTTAGGCTAGAACTCTAAGTTCGTAAAAATATAATTTTTGATAGAAAACTATATTTCCCTAGTTAAAAATATTTTTGAAAATTATTTAAAAATCTAGAAAAATTATTTTAGGGCTAAAACTCTTAATTTGTCAAAATATAATTTTAGGTTAAATTCATATTTTAAAATAGGTAAAAGTAATCTTAATAATTTATTTAGGATGTCTAAGCCCACTTTAAAAATAGATACAGGGTCGAAGTCCCAATATATATATATATATATATATATATATATATATATATATATATATATATATATATATATATATATATATATATTATATATATTATATATATATATAAAAAATATATATATATATATATATATATTTTATATATATATATAATATATATATATATATATAATATATATATATATATATATATAATATATATATATATATATATGCCGGGCGCTTGTAGCTCAAGTGGCTAGGCGCACCGGCACTTGGGGCATCGGACGGAGTTCGAGCCCCCACGGGGGCGGCTTGGTGGTTCGCCCACAGCCCCCAGGCCAAGCGGTGGCTGGGTGTCTTTGACATGGCCGTTTGGTTTTAAAAAAAAAAAAAAAAAAAAAATATATATATATATATATATATATATATATATATATATATACCATTACTAGATAGTAACTAAATATTTATATGGGCCCAAAACAAAATTTAAAAAATTAAATTTTAAAATTAATTTCTGAAAAAGAATTATGCTATAGATCTTCATGTCAGCTTTCCAAAACATCAAACGAATCACGAAACTGAGTTCGAGATCTCCTAGAATCTCAAAAATAGTACGACGTATCGATTTTTGGACAACTGGCACTAAAATAATTTTATAGAAAATATATTACAAATTTACTAAAATAAATTATAGATTATCGAAGTTAACCTCAATACGGCATGAAAAGAATAGACAGTAAAACATGGCATGAAAAGTAAAGCAAAACGACTAGCATGAACAAGTAAGGCATGGAATAAGGAAACATAACATCTACGTGATTTGAAGTACACCTTTCAATATGTGATCGGACTGGGATACTACATCGCACAGTCTACATAGTATTTGCATCCTCACGATCTACATAGCATAAAATATAAAATAAAGCACGGTCTACGGGTTTGATCACATATCTACTTAGTACATCCCTGTCCGACTAATACACATGGATCAAGTCACAACAATAAGTCACAAAATATGGTAAAACACATACGATAAAACATGGTAGCATGACTAAAATCCATATGCCACTAATCCGTGGAACGAGCGTGTCAAGAATCAAATATAACATCACTAATCATGCAATTATAGTAATTAATAATACTGGAAACAAACAAGAACTGTACTCGCCTAGTGTCCTTAGCTGGTGAAACAGATAATTGCATTGCGTCTAAAATAGTCCAATTGACTAGGGTTGATAGGACAAATTTCAGAATGCACAAAAGAAATAGGAATATGATTAGTCGTGATCAATAATTTGTAATCGAAAGGAAATTCATAAGATATAAATATATATATTTTAGAAAACTATTTATAGTATTAGAAACTATATTCTCTACTAGTTAAAATATTTTTAGATAAATATATACGAATCACGCACCTACACTCGGTTTCAATAGTATACGCCCGTTCTACACCATATTTTGAATGGAACAACCAATCTATACTCGTTTCCACCATTCTACGTCCATATTCACTATAGGTCGTTTAGAATCATCCACAAAAACTCGTTTCACCATTCCACGCCTATTTTATGCCATAATTCAATTATAATTACCCACCGAATACACATTTTTATCATTCTACACGCATTTTATCCCATATTTCAGTTAGAATTCCTTATTGATACTCGTTTTCACCACTATACGAGCATTTTATACATTATTTTGGTTACAAATTATATTGCTATTCTCGTTTTTGCAAATCTATGCCACTTGTTTTACCATATTTCGGTTAGAATCATGCATGTACACTCGGTTTCACCAATCTACGCAGAATTTATACCATATTTTGGTTAGAACCACCCGTCTATACTCGTTTTCACCATTCTACATCCATTTTCACCATATTTTGCTTATAATCACCCATCAATACTCGTATTCACCATTCCACGCACTATACCATAATTCAATTATAATCGCCCATCTAATACTCTTCTTCTTCATTGTACGCGCATTTTATACCATATTTCAATTAGACTGACTCATTTATACTCGTTTTCACCATTCTACGAGAATTTGATACCTTATTTCGGTTATAAATTATATTTCTATACTCGTTTCCATGAATCTACACAATTTTTTTACCATATTTCGATTATAATCACGCATCTACACTCGTTTTCACCAATCTACCCCCACTTTACACCATTTTTCGGTTAGAACCACATTTCTATACTCGTTTTCACCATTCTTAGCCTATCGAAAGCATATTTCGGTTATCATCACCCACAAATACTCGTTTTCACCATTCTAGGCCTATTTTATATCATATTTCAGTTATAGTTACCCATCTAGTACTCGTTTGTATCTTTCTATGCTCGTTCGGTACCATATTTCAACAAGAACCACACATTTATACTCGTTTTCACCATTCTACGAGCATTTTAAACCTTACCTCGATTTGAAATTACACTTCTACACTCGTTTCCACAAATTTACGCCACTTTTTAACCACGTTTCGGTTAGAATCACGCAACTACACTCGATTTTACCCATCTATCCCAATTCTACACCATATTTCGAATAGAACCACCCATCTATACTCGTTTTCACCATTCTACGTCCATTTTTACAATATATTAGTTACAATCACCCACCAAACTCGTTTTCACCATTCCACGCCTACTTTGTACCATAATTCAATGCAAATTGCCCGTTAATACTCATTTTCATCATTGTACTCGCATTTTATACCAAATTTCAACTAGAATCACACATTTATTTCTAGATTTCATTTCTATACCTGCTTCCAAAAATTTATGCCACTTTGTTTTACCACATTTCGGTTAGAATCACGCACCTATACTCGGTTTTACTAGTCTACGCCCGTTCTACACCATATTTTGAATATAACTACCTATTTATACTCGTTTCCACCATTCTACGTCTGTCACGCCCCAGTACCGAAATACGGAGACGGACTAGGCCAGCTACTCCATATGAGGTACGTAACGTCATACGGCGATCGTGGCTGTCGAGAGACTAGGGGTACATGCTACAATCAAGTCTCCTATGGTCCCACAGAGTTCTATGTCTCAATCAATCAAATCACATCAGTAAATAAATGAACATTAAAGATAAAGCAGTAAGGCGTCCCCGACGCTTCATCAAAATGATCATGAGAGACTAGCTTTATAATATAGCTATCTCGGAGAGCCAGGAGTACAAAATTATACACAGCTGCAGTCTGTTTAATTACAATTATGTACTGACACAAAATATCAAGTAATCCGGCTAACAGGTGCCGGTGGCTAAATGCCGCACAAAATATAAGCAGGAGTGGTGGAGAAGAAACCCACTCGAGTCCCCGAACCGCCATGCTCCTAGTATGCACCATGGATGTCAGGGAGGAAGATCGTGTCCTCAGGCTCTGCTACGGAATCTGGCCAAACAAAACCAGCGGGGTCAGCCCCGAATAGCAAGTACCGCCAAAGGGGCACAAGAGTTAAGATTAAAAACCCAGTTAAATAGAATGATTGATAATAGTAATACTTATGCTACGATTATAGAGTTGCGCAACATCTTCGAACCCATATGGCACCCTTACAACCAAACAAGGACAAAAGGTGCCGCATGGAGTCGGGACGTGTCGTACTCTATAACTTTCACATAAGTTAAAGGTAAAACAATAAAATTTCCTGATCGTGACTTCGGTCGATAGCCTATCGCAGCACAATAACCAACCCAACAATCAAACAAGAACATGGGTTGGATCATGTACCATGATAGACCATGTTCCTCAGTCATTCACAGAAGTAGCACTTCACAATCAGAATAAGTCTTCCGTTCATAACTTCGGTCCACAGCCTATCATAGTACGATAACCAACCCAACAATCAAACAAGAACATGGGTTGGATCACGTACCATGACAGTCCGCTTCCCTCAGTTATTCACGGAAGGTAATAGGGTACAAGCAAGTCGTTTTCACGGCCAATCAAGTCTACGAGTTTCTAGTGGGACGAGGTTATCCTCGCATCATGTTATGTAGAAATCCTCAGATCGTATCTTTCCAGCAAGGCTAGCCAACCCAGGGGTTCGCGTAGACAGGTATGATTGAGCACAGGTCCCTCGTAAGGCCACCTTGCTAAAACATATAATATATAGCAGGAATTAATCGGATACAGTCATCCACTCGTTGCAGATGACATAGTATCCATGGAGACCAGCCGGCGCGTCAAGACAGTATCTCAAGGCGGCTGGTGTAACACGATCTCGGGATTTTGCCCTCCCCATGCATCTAGTATGTTTAGTTGCCTAATTTAACCCTAGGTGAAATCTTGGACTCACATGCTGTGGCCTGCATGATTATCCTCTTAAAGTCGTACTTTAGTACGAGTACCCCAAAGAGGATCCATGTCAATCAGTATGTCAACATGTGCTACCCTCCTTAGTGTAATGCATCTTTGCAAATACGCCACGTGGAGTTACGAGTCTTTTGTCGAGCATGAACAAGAACTGGGACTTTCAGGTACAGGTATCGGGTAGGAACACTTTGTTCTCCGGGGTCACATTAGTGCTCATATCATGCTCGGGACAAAAGGCGTAAGGATATAAAATGGGCATATAATATCTAATAAAATATCAAAAGCGTACGCACAAAAGCACGCACGCTCAAGGGGTGAAAAGTCATGCAGGCTCACTCAAGGCAGCGTACGTGAAAAGTCACGCAAACTTAAGGGAAGAGCTGCATGAAAAGTCACGCAAGCTCAAGGAGAGAGCTGCGTGAAAAGTCACGCAGGCTCAAGGGGTGAAAAGTCACGCAAGCTCAAGGAGAGAGCTGCGTAAAAAGTCACGCAGGCTCAAGGGGACAGCTGCATGAAAAGTCACGCAAGCTCAAGGAGAGAGCTGCGTGAAAAGTCACGCAAGCTCAAGGAGAGAGCTGCATAAAAAGTCACGCAAGCTCAAGGAGAGAGCTGCGTGAAAAGTCACGCAAGCTCAAGGAGAGAGCTGCGTGAAAAGTCACGCAAGCTCAAGAAGAGAGCTGCGTGAAAAGTCACGCAAGCTCAAGGAGAGAGCTGCGTAAAAAGTCACGCAAGCTCAAGGAGAGACACGCTTCCACCAGGAAGCGTGCTCAAACGGAGCACACTGTTCACTGTCTTCTCCAAACAGCAAGAACACCATGGCTGAACCCAAACTTCAAAGCATCATAACTTGGCCATCCGAACTCCAAATCCAGATTTCGAAAGTTCCAACTTGGGTGAAACTGAATGCTCTTCCACATGGAAGCATCAAAAACCCATAAAATCCAACTAAAGTAGATCAAACCTTGCAAAATCCGAAAATGATTAAAACCTAGATCTACAAAAATCAAAGCTTCAAAATAGAAATTTCCAAGTTCTAAACTAGTATAGATTGAGGAGAAGAACATGTTTTGGTAAATAGTTTTGTAAGAAATTATTGACAAAATTATGGATCCATCTCTTGAGCAAGTTGGTACTTGCCTTGGTTGGTGAAGGAAGTAAATGAGAGGAGAGAGAATGAGATGAGTTTATATAAAGATCTTGGACCCATGGGTTCATGATGAACCATTGGTGAACCAAGAATGGGTTACCCAAATGAGCCAAAACTGTAGGCCCAAATACAGAAAATAAATTAAGAAATAATATTTTGTCAAATATTTTTGGGAAATGCATGAAGAAATACAGCATAATAAATATAGTATAAATACAAGGTAAATACAATTTACTGGTTTACGTATTAAAATACGTATTCCAGGATCGGGGAGTGACATCTCTTCCCTTCTTAGAAAAATTCCGTCCTCGGAATTCCAGCCAAGACAGGATAGTAAAATCAGGGCAAGCAAGGCACAATCATATACAAGTTAACTATCATAGCAGTTATTATCATACATCACAAAGTGCAAAGTAAGCAGGTGCAGATAAGCATGGAATCGTGTCAATAAGGTGCAAAAATATACCTTATTAGTCAAACAAATGCGGATACCGAGATCTGATCTCGTCCTCGTGCTCCCAGGTTGACTCTCCCGAAGAGTGATGGTTCCAAGAAACACGGACAAGGCTTATCGTCCGATTCTTGAGTACCTTCTCTCGCCGGTCTAAAATAGATACAGGTTGTTCCTCGTAAGTTAGGTCGGTACCAACGACTAACTCAGAATGATCGAGGTCATGACTCGGATCCGGGACATACCCACGTAATTGGGACACATGAAACACATCATATATGCCAGTTAACGAAGGCGGAAGGGCAAGTCGATAAGCCACATCGCCTACCCGAGCGAGAATCTTAAAAGGACCAACGTATCTTGGACTAAGCTTTCCTCGGGTTCCAAATC
Source organism: Iris pallida (assembly GCA_029216955.1). Lineage (NCBI taxonomy): Eukaryota > Viridiplantae > Streptophyta > Magnoliopsida > Asparagales > Iridaceae > Iris > Iris pallida. The sequence continues at coordinate 20,048,144 of JANAVB010034420.1, forward strand.
TGATGATACCTCGAGTAGGCAAAATTCGCAGAAACACTTGGTCGCCAACTCTGAACTCTAGAGGCCTACAATGCTGATCTGCCCAATGACGATGTCGGTCCTGTGCAAGTCGAAGGCGCTCTCTGACCAACTTAACTATCTCCACAGTCTGCGTGATCATTTCTGGCCCCAACAGCTTCCGTTCTTCGACGTCGTCCCATGCCAAAGGGGACCTGCACTTCCTTCCGTACAATGCTTCGAACGGGGCCATCTGAATGTTAGCCTGATAGCTGTTGTTATAGGAGAACTCCACTAGATGAAGGTGATCCTCCCAAGATCCGCCAAAATCCAAGGTACACGCCCGTAGCATATCTTCTAATGTCTGAGTGGTTCTTTCTGATTGCCCGTCGGTTTGTGGATGATAAGCAGTACTGAATCTTAACTTGGTTTCCAAACTTTGGTGTAAGCTCCGCCAAAAATGGGAAGTAAACCGCGTATCCCGATCTGATACTATACTAACTGGAACACCGTGCTGCCTTACTATCTGCTTCATGTACATTTCTGCTAACTGCTCAGTAGTCTGTCCAACTCGGAAAGGAAGGAAATGAGCGACCTTCGTGAGTCGATCTACTATTACCCAGACTGCATTCTTGCCAGCCGGGGATCTAGGTAAACTGGTCACGAAATCCATCGTGATGTGCTCCCATTTCTATTCTGGGATAGGAAGCGGCTGTAGCAACCCTGCTGGTCTCTGCTGCTCGGCCTTCACCTGCTGACATACCAGACACTTAGATACAAATCTCGCTATCTCTCTTTTCATGCCATTCCACCAAAAGTACTGCCTGATATCTCGATACATCTTCGTTCCTTCTGGATGAATGGAGTAAATAGAACTATGAGCTTCGGACATAACTTCTTGCCGAAGGTCTCCACTCGGTACACAGAGTCTGTTTCCAAACCTGAGCGTACCATCTTCATGAATCACTAACTCCTTCCTACGGCCTGATTCACACTCCGACCGCAACTTCTGAATCTGTGGATCTCCTGCTTGTGCTGCCCTTATCCTCTCTACTAAGGTTGACTGAATCTGCATACTGGTCATTCTTCCTATATCCCTTGGCAAAACTACTTCGATTCCCATACTCTGAAGGTCTTCTAAAATATGCTTCTGCGAGGTCAAGATAAAGGTACTGTCTCTCCTACTCAGTGCATCTGTACTATATTCGCCTTGCCTGGATGATACTGAAGATCTAAGTCAAAATCCTTCAGTAGTTCTAACCATCTTCTTTGCCTCATGTTCAAATCTCGCTGCGTGAATACGTATTTCAAACTCTTATGATCAGTATAGATCTCTACCCGATCTCCGTATAAATAATGCCTCCACAACTTGAGTGAAAATACCACAGCTGCTAACTCCAAATCGTGAGTCGGGTAATTCTTCTCATGGTCTCGAAGCTGCCGAGATGCATATGCTATCACCTTTCCGTGCTGCATCAATACACATCCAAGACCCTTCCCAGATGCATCATAATATACTGTAAAGCCTCCCGCTCCTACTGGAAGCGTCAAGATCGGGGCTGAGATTAATCTCTTCTTCAATTCTTCAAATGATGCCTGACAGCTAGCTGACCAAACAAACTCTACATCCTTGTGCGTCAAACGCGTTAAGGGCGCAGAGATCTTGGCAAAGTCCGCCACGAACCTTCTGTAGTAACCAGCTAATCCTAAGAAACTTCGCACTTCTGCAACCGTTCTCGGGACTGGCCAATACTCTACGGCCTCAATCTTCTTTGGATCCACTGACACTCCTGCCCCAGAAATTACATGCCCCAGGAACGAAATGTGATCTAACCAGAATTCACACTTGTCGAGCTTCGCATAAAGTTGATGCTCCCTCAATGTCTGTAAGACAGTCCTAAGATGTTTCTCATGCTCCTCTTCACTGCTGGAATAGACAAGAATGTCATCTATGAACACCACCACAAATTTATCCAAATACGGCAGAAAGATGCGGTTCATTAAATCCATGAATACTGCGGGGGCATTGGTTAGTCCAAAGGGCATTACTAAAAACTTATAATGCCCATATCTAGATCTGAATGCTGTCTTCGGTATGTCTTGCTCCCGGACTCTTACTTGATAGTATCCCGACCGAAGATCGATCTTGGAAAAGATACTGGCCTTGCTCAACTGGTCAAACAGGTCATCAATCCTTGGTAGCGGGTACTTATTCTTCACTGTTACTGCATTCAGCTTGCGGTAGTCGATGCACATCCTCGTCGACCCATCCTTCTTGGGAACTAGAATCACTGGCGCGGTCCAGGGCGATTTACTGTCTCGGATGAATCCCTTAGACTTCAACTCTTCTTCATGTTGATACAACTTATCCTGTTCTGACGACGATATTCTGTAAACTCTGTCTGCAACAGGCCTCGTTCCAGGGTTCAACTCAATGCTAAATTCTACCTCTCTGACTGGGGGTATCCCTGGGAGCTCATCAGGGAAGACGTCGAAAAAATCTTCGACCACTCTCGGAATCTGTCCTGGCTCTGACACTGCTGCTGAGATGACGCCTCCGGCCTGATTCTTCAAGGTTCGAGTAAAGATAAACTGCTCCATCCCAGGAACACTGAATATGACCCTACCTCCTCTACAATCAATTGTCGTATGACTGTCTCTCAACCAGTCCATGCCAAGAACGACATCAAAATTCCTTATAGGGAATTCAATCAATGATGCGGGCAATAAATGCCCACACACCTCTACCGGACATGAAAAGCGCACCCTGCTAACTTCTACGAGCCCATTGCCGGTGAGTATATCCATCCTCTCCAGTAATGCCTCAAACTCTAATCCAATCCGTGTAGCATATTGTGCAGAGATGAATGAATGAGTAGCGCCTGAATCAAATAATGCTACAGTGGGAAATGAGGGGACGAGAATTTTACCTGCCACCACGTCACTAGACGCTAGAGCCTCTCCCAAGGTCAATGTGAGAGCCTGGCCCCGCGGAGCCCCTTGTTGCGGCCTTCCTCGACCATGCTGTTGCTGCCTCTGAGGGCCTTCGGATTCCTGTGCTTGGCGGAACATCTGAGCCTGCGTTGGTAGACGCTGGGCTAGGGGCCTTACTGCTAATACTGGCCCTCCATTCGGGGTTACCACCGGAGCTGGCAATGCTGGAAACTGCTGAGCTGGCCCTCCTGGCCTCTGCATCACAGGACAAGTGGAGATACGGTGGTCTGAACTACCACACCTCAAGCATAAGCCATTCGCTGACCGGCACACCTCCCTCGTGTGCCCTGCCTTCCCACAGAATGTACAGCCCTGGGGTGCTCCCTGACGCTATTGCTGGTTTCTCGGCTGCTGATGCCGAACTGGCGCTGTATTAGTTGACACGGCCGTCCTCCGCGGCGCTCCTGCATCATGAATACGTACACCGGGTGCTGGTGTCGATGTTCGCTGTATTGCTCCTCCTCCAACCTGGAAATGAGATCTCTTCTGACCTCCTGTCCTCGATGCCAACCTCTGCTGGGTAAGCTTGTGCCTCCGAGCGGTCGTCAAAACAGCGTCAAACGTCTGGTAGTCGTGTCCTTCCACAAGCTGTAATAGTTCCAAATGAAGTCGCTGCTGGAACCTCATAGCTTTCTCTGGCTCCGTTGCCACCATTGCTGGTGCGAAACGGCACAATCTGCAGAACTCTGCTGCATACCCATCTACGGTCTTGCCTGCTTGCTTGAGACAGATGAACTTCTGCTGGAGCTCATATCGAGCTACTACGCCAAAATACTTGGCCTTGAATCTGTCACTGAAGGTGGTCCAACGAACAGGGCGTCTTGCACCAACTTCTTCTGATGCCTACCAGTCGCGGGCAAGATCCTGAAGTACCAGTTTGACCTGATCAACCTTCTCATCATCTGGAACCTTGGCTGCCACAAGAATGGCTTCGATGTCTTGAATCCAGGCATCCGCAGTGATGGCATCCTCCGTGCCATCAAACTACCTCGGGTTCAAGCGACGAAACCTTTCTGATGCTCCCGAGTCAGCCCCGACACTCCTCTCAAGAGCTAACTGAATCCCTTGGTTCAGCAACACGTTCTGCTCCTGCTGCCGAGTCTGTTGCTGTTGGTTAGTGACAAGAAACCCCCGGATGATCTCCAGGAGTGCTACGGCGTCTGGTACTGCCGTCGCTGCTGGTGCTGCAGGAGTTTCAATAACTTGTGGCTGTACTGCCTCTGGTTCTATTTCTGCTCGTGCCTGCACTGGAGAAGGTTCTCTCCCCTGCTGCTGCCCAGTCGAGCCATGCTCTTGCTGCTCTTCCTCATGGGCCTCTCCCGCTACTGAGAATAAAGCACCCCTATAGAGAAGAATATAAGATTATCAAGTCCGGACGAGGAAGATTTCGAGGATGCAAGTCAGGTTAGAGATCAAGGCAAGGACAGAGAATTCGAAACCGAATTTCAAGGGAAACAAGTTTTGATTGAGACTCCTAATAATTCACAATACCCCACAAGTCTGAAAATCAGACCTACATGGGCCACCATTAAAACCTTGTCACGCCCTAGTACCGAAATACGGAGACGGACTAGGCCAGCTACTCCATATGAGGTACGTAACGTCATACGGCGATCGTGGCTGTCGAGAGACTAGGGGGTACATGCTACAATCAAGTCTCCTATGGTCCCACAGAGTTCTATGTCTCAATCAATCAAATCACATCAGCAAATAAATGAACATTAAAGATAAAGCAGTAAGGCGTCCCCGACGCTTCATCAAAATGATCATGAGAGACTAGCTTTATAATATAGCTATCTCGGAGAGCCAGGAGTACAAAATTATACACAGCTGCAGTCTGTTTAATTACAATTATGTACTGACACAAAATATCAAGTAATCCAGCTAACAGGTGCCGGTGGCTAAATGTCGCACAAAATATAAGCAGGAGTGGTGGAGAAGAAACCCACTCGAGTCCCCGAACCGCTATGCTCCTAGTATGCACCATGGATGTCAGTGAGGAAGATCGTGTCCTCAGGCTCTGCTACGGAATCTGGCCAAACAAAACCAGCGGGGTCAGCCCCGAATAGCAAGTACCGCCAAAGGGGCACAAGAGTTAAGATTAAAAACCCAGTTAAATAGAATGATTGATAATAGTAATACTTATGCTACGATTATAGAGTAGCGCAACATCTTCGAACCAATATGGCACCCTTACAACCAAACAAGGACAAAAGGTGCCGCATGGAGTCGGGACGTGTCGTACTCTATAACTTTCACATAAGTTAAAGGTAAAACAATAAAATTTCCTGATCGTGACTTCGGTCGATAGCCTATCGCAGCACAATAACCAACCCAACAATCAAACAAGAACATGGGTTGGATCATGTACCATGATAGACCATGTTCCTCAGTCATTCACAGAAGTAGCACTTCACAATCGGAATAAGTCTTCCGTTCATAACTTCGGTCCACAGCCTATCATAGTACGATAACCAACCCAACAATCAAACAAGAACATGGGTTGGATCACGTACCATGACAGTCCGCTTCCCTCAGTTATTCATAGAAGGTAATAGGGTACAAGCAAGTCGTTTTCACGGCCAATCAAGTCTACGAGTTTCTAGTGGGACGAGGTTATCCTCGCATCATGTTATGTAGAAATCCTCAGATCGTATCTTTCCAGCAAGGCTAGCCAACCCAGGGGTTCGCGTAGACAGGTATGATTGAGCACAGGTCCCTCGTAAGGCCACCTTGCTAAAACATATAATATATAGCAGGAATTAATCGGATACAGTCATCCACTCGTTGCAGATGACACAGTATCCGTGGAGACCAGCTGGCGCGTCAAGACAGTACCTCAAGGCGGCTGGTGTAACACGATCTCGGGATTTCGCCCTCCCCATGCATCTAGTATGTTTAGTTGTCTAGTTTAACCCTAGATGAAATCTTGGACTCACATGCTGTGGCCTGCATGATTATCCTCCTAAAGTCGTACTTTAGTACGAGTACCCCAAAGAGGATCCATGTCAATCAGTATGTCAACATGTGCTACCCTCCTTAGTGTAATGCATCATTGCAAATACGCCACGTGGAGTTACGAGTCTTTTGTCGAGCATGAACAAGAACTGGGACTTTCAGGTACAGGTATCGGGTAGGAACACTTTGTTCTCCGGGGTCACATTAGTGCTCATATTATGCTCGGGACAAAAGGCGTAAGGATATAAAATGGGCATATAATATCTAATAAAATATCAAAAGTGTACGCACAAAAGCACGCACGCTCAAGGGGTGAAAAGTCACGCAGGCTCACTCAAGGCAGCGTGTGTGAAAAGTCACACAGACTCAAGGGAAGAGCTGCGTGAAAAGTCACGCAAGCTCAAGGAGAGAGCTGCGTGAGAAGTCACGCAGGCTCAAGGGGTAAAAAGTCACGCAAGCTCAAGGAGAGAGCTGCGTGAAAAGTCACGCAGGCTCAAGGGGAGAGCTGCGTGAAAAGTCACGCAAGCTCAAGGAGAGAGCTGCGTGAAAAGTCACGCACGCTCAAGGAGAGAGCTGCGTAAAAAGTCACGCAAGCTCAAGGAGAGAGCTGCGTGAAAAGTCACGCAAGCTCAAGGAGAGAGCTGCGTGAAAAGTCACGCAAGCTCAAGGAGAGACACGCTTCCAACAGGAAGCGTGCTCAAACGGAGCACACTGTTCACTGTCTTCTCCAAACAGCAAGAACACCATGGCTGAACCCAAACTTCAAAGCATCATAACTTGGCCATCCGAACTCCAAATCTAGATTTCCAAAGTTCCAACTTGGGTGAAACTGAATGCTCTTCCACATGGAAGCATCAAAAACCCATAAAATCCAACTAAAGTAGATCAAACCATGCAAAATACAAAAATGATTAAAACCTAGATCTACAAAAATCAAAGCTTCAAAATGGAAATTTCCAAGTTCTAAACTAGTATAGATTGAGGAGAAGAACATGTTTTGGCAAATAGTTTTGTAAGAAATCATTGACAAAATTATGGATCCATCTCTTGAGCAAGTTGGTACTTGCCTTGGTTGGTGAAGGAAGTAAATGAGAGGAAGTAAATGAGAGGAGAGAGAATGAGATGAGTTTATATAAAGATCTTGGACCCATGGGTTCATGATGAACCATTGGTGAACCAAGAATGGGTTACCCAAATGAGCCAAAACTGTAGGCCCAAATGCAGAAAATAAATTAGGAAATAATATTTTGTCAAATATTTTTGGGAAATGCATGAAGAAATACAGCATAATAAATATAGTATAAATACAAGGTAAATACAATTTACTGGTTTACGTATTAAAATACGTATTCCAGGATCGGGGAGTGACAACGTCCATTTTCGCTACAGGTCGTTTAGAATCACCCACAAAAACTCGTTTCATCATTCCACGCCTATTTTATGCCATAATTCAATTATAATTACCCACCAAATACACATTTTTATCATTCTACACGCATTTTATCCCATATTTCAGTTAGAATTTCTTATTGATACTCGTTTTCACCACTATACAAGCATTTTATACCTTATTTTTGTAACAAATTAAATTGCTATACTCGTTTTCACTAATCTATGTCATTTTTTTACCATATTTCGGTTAGAGTCACGCATGTACACTCGGTTTCACCAATCTACGCAGAATTAATACCATATTTTGGCTAGAACCACCCATTTATACTCGTTTTCACCATTCTACATCCATTTTCACCATACTTTGCTTAGAATCACCCATCAATACTCGTATTCACCATTCCACGCCCTATACTGTAATTCAATTATAATCGCTCATCTAATACTCTTCTTCTTCATTGTACGCGTATTTTATACCATATTTCAATTAGACTGACTCATTTATACTCGTTTTCACCGTTCTACGAGAATTTGATACCTTATTTCGGTTACAAATTATATTTCTGTACTCGTTTCCACGAATCTACGCAATTTTTTTACCATATTTTGGTTATAATCATGCATCTACACTCGTTTTCACCAATCAACCCCCACTTTACACCATTTTTCGATTAGAACCACCTTCCTATACTCGTTTTCACCATTCTTAGCCTATCGTAAGCATGTTTTGGTTATCATCACCCACAAATACTCGTTTTTACCATTCTAGGCCTATTTTATATCATATTTTAATTATAGTTACCCATCTAGTACTCGTTTGCATCTTTCTATGCTCGTTCGGTACCATATTTCAAAAAGAACCTTACCTCGATTTGAAATTACACTTCTAAACTCATTTATACTCGTTTTCACCATTCTACGAGCATTTTAAACCTTACCTCGATTTGAAATTACACTTCTAAACTCGTTTCCACAAATGTACGCCACTTTTTAACCACATTTCGGTTAGAATCACGCAACTACACTCGATTTTATCAATCTACCCCAATTCTACACCATATTTCAAATAGAACCACCCATCTATACTCGTTTTCACCATTCTACGTCCATTTTTATAATATATTAGTTACAATCATCCACCAAACTCGTTTTCACCATTCCACGCCTGCTTTGTACCATAATTCAATGCAAATTGCCCGTTAATACTTATTTTCATCATTGTACTCGCATTTTATTCCAAATTTCAACTAGAATCACACATTTATTTCTAGATTTCATTTCTATACCCGCTTCCAAAAATTTACGCCACTTTGTTTTTACTATATTTCGGTTAGAATCATGCACCCACACTCGGTTTCGCTAGTCTACGCCCGTTCTACACCATTTTTTGAATAGAACAACCTATCTATACTCGTTTCCACCATTCTACGTCCATTTTCACTATAGGTCGCTTAGAATCACCTACAAAAACTTGTTTCACGATTCCACGTCTATTTTATGCCATAATTCAATTATAATTACCCACCATATATACGTTTGTATCAATCTACGCGCATTTTATCCTATATTCAGTTAGAATCCCTTATTTATACTCGTTTTCACCACTATACGAGCATTTTATACCTTATTTTGGTTACAAATTATATTGCAATAATCGTTTTCGCTAATCTATGCCACCTTTTTTACCATATTTCGATTAGAATCATGCATGTACACTCGGTTTCACCAATCTACGCCGAATTTATACCATATTTTGGTTAGAACCACCCATCTATACTCGTTTTTACCATTCAACATTCATTTTCACCATACTTTGCTTAGAATCATCCATCAATACTCGTATTCACCATTCCACGCACAATACCATAATTTAATTATAATCGCCCATCTAATACTCTTCTTCTTCTTCATTGTACGTGCATTTTATACCATATTTCAATTAGACTGACTCATTTATACTCGTTTTCACCGTTCTACGAGAATTTGATACCTTATTTCGGTTACAAATTATATTTCTATACCCGTTTCCACGAATCTACGCAATTTTTTTAACATATTTCGGTTATAATCACGCAACTACACTCGTTTTCACCAATCTACCCCCACTTTACACCATTTTTCGATTAGAACCACCTTCCTATACTCGTTTTCACCATTCTTAACCTACCAAAAGCATATTTTGGTTATAATCACCCACAAATACTCGTTTTCACCATTCTAGGCCTATTTTATATCATATTTCAGTTATAGTTACCCATCTAGTACTCGTTTGCATCTTTGTATGCTCGTTCGGTACCATATTTCAACAAGAACCACACATTTATACTCGTTTTCACCATTCTACGAGCAATTTAAACCTTACCCCAATTTAAAATTACATTTCTATACTCATTTCCACAAATGTACGCCACTTTTTTACCACGTTTCGGTTAGAATCACGCAACTACACTCGATTTTACCAATCTACCCCAACACTACACCATATTTCGAATAGAACCACCCATCTATACTCATTTTCACCATTCCACGTCCATTTTTACAATATATCAGTTACAATCACCCACCAAACTCGTTTTCACCATTCCACGCCTACTTTGTACCGTACTTAATGCAAATTGCCCGTTAATGCTCATTTTCATCATTGTACTCGCATTTTATACCAAATTTCAACTAGAATCACACATTTATTTCTAAATTTCATTTCTAAACTCACTTCCACAAATCTACGCCACTTTCTTTTACCACATTTCGGTTAGAATCACGCACCTACACTCGGTTTCACTGGTCTACGTCCGTTCTACACCATAGTTTGAATAGAACGACCTATCTATACTCGTTTCCACCATTCTACGTCCATTTTCACTATAGGTCGCTTAGAATCACCCACAAAACTCGTTTCACCATTCCACGCCTATTCTATGCCATAATTTAATTATAATTGCCTACCAAATACACATTTTTATCATTCTACGTGCACTTTATCCTATATTTCAATTAGAATCCCTTATTGATACTCGTTTTCACCACTATACGAGCATTTTATACCTTATTTTGGTTACAAATTATATTGCTATACTCATTTTCGCTAATCTATGCCAATTTTTTTTACCATATTTCAGTTAGAATCACGCATATACACTCGGTTCACCAATCTACGCCTAATTTATACCATGTTTTGGTTAGAACCACCCATCTATACTCGTTTTTACCATTCTACATCCATTTTCACCATACTTTGCTTAGAATCACCCATCAATACTCGTATTCACCATTCCACGCACTATACCATAATTTAATTATAATCACTCATCTAATACTCTTTTCATCATTTTACGTGCATTTTATAGCATACTTCCATTAGACTGACTCATTTATACTCGTTTTCACCGTTCTACGAGAAATTGATACCTTATTTCGGTTATAAATTATATTTCTATACTCGTTTCCACGAATCTACACAATTTTTTACTATATTTCGGTTATAATCACGCTTCTACACTCTTTTTCACCAATCTACCCCCACTTTACACCATTTTTCGATTAGAACCACCTTCCTATACTCGTTTTCACCATTCTTAGCCTACCAAAAGCATATTTCGGTTATAATCACCCACAAATACTCGTTTTCACCATTCTAGGCCTATTTTATATCATATTTCAGTTATAGTTACCCATCTACTACTCGTTTGCATCTTTGTATGCTCGTTCGGTACCATATTTCAACAAGAACCACACATTCATACTCGTTTTCACCATTCTACCGATTTGAAATTACATTTCTATACTCGTTTTCACAATTCTATGCCACTTTTTAACCACGTTTCGGTTAGAATCACGCAACTACACTCGATTTTACCCATCTACCCCAATTCTACACCATATTTCGAATAGAACCACCCATCGATACTCGTTTTCACCATTCTACGTCCATTTTTACAATATATCAGTTACAATCCCCCACCAAACTCATTTTCACCATTCCCCGCCTACTTTGTACCATAATTCAATGCAAATTGTCCGTTAATACTCATTTTCATCATTGTACTCGCATTTTATACCAAATTTCAACAAGAATCACACATTTATTTCTAAATTTCATTTCTATACCCGCTTCCACAAATCTACGCCACTTTTTTACCACATTTTGGTTAGACTCACGCACCTACACTCGGTTTCACTAGTCTACGCCCGTTCTACACCATATTTTGAATAGAACTACCTATCTATACTCATTTCTACCATTCTACGTCCATTATCACTATAGGTCATTTAGAATCACCCTCAAAAACTCGTTTCACCATTCCACGCCTATTTTATGCCATAATTCAATTATAATTACCCACCGAATACACATTTTTATCATTCTACGCGCATTTATCCCATATTTCAGTTAGAATCCCTTATTGATACTCGTTTTCACCAATATACGAGCATTTTATACCTTATTTTGGTTACAAATTATATTGCTATACTCGTTTTCGCTAATCTATGTCACTTTTTTACCATATTTTGGTTAGAATAATGTATGTACACACGGTTTCACCAATCTACGCCGAATTTATACATATTTTGGTTAGAACCACCCATCTATACTCGTTTTCACCATTCTACATCCATTTTCACCATACTTTGCTTAGAATCACCCATCAATACTCGTATTCACCATTCCACGCACTATACCATAATTCAATTATAATTGCCCATCTAATACTCTTCTTTATCATTGTACGCGCATTTTATACCATATTTCAATTAGACTGACTCATTTATACTCGTTTTCACCGTTCTACGAGAATTTGATACCTTATTTCGGTTACAAATTATATTTCTATGCTCGTTTCCACGAATCTATGGGATTTATTTTACTATATTTCGGTTATAATCACGTATCTACACTCTTTTTCACAAATCTACCCCCACTTTACACTATTTTTCGATTAGAACCACCTTTCTATACTCATTTTCACCATTCTTAGCCTACTAAAAGCATATTTCGGTTATAATCATCCACAAATAGTAGGCCTATTTTATATCATATTTCAGTTATAGTTACCTATCTAGTACTCGTTTGCATCTTTATATGCTCGTTCGGTACCATATTTCAACAAGAGCAACACATTTATACTCGTTTTCACCATTCTACGAGCATTTTAAACCTTACCTCGATTTAAAATTATATTTCTATACTTGTTTCCACAAATCTACGCCACTTTTTAACCACGTTTCGGTTAGAATCACGCAACTACACTCGATTTTACCCCTCTACCCCAATTCTATACCATATTTCGAATAGAACCACCCATCTATGCTCGTTTTCACCATTCTACGTCCATTTTTACAATATATCAGTTACAATCACCCACCAAACTCGTTTTCACAATTCCCCGTCTACTTTGTACCGTAATTCAATGCAAATTGCCCGTTAATGCTCATTTTCATCATTGTACTCGCATTTTATACCAAATTTCAACTAGAATCACACATTTATTTCTATACTCGCTTCCACAAATCTATGCCACTTTTTTTACTATATTTCGGTTAGAATCACGCACCTACACTCGGTTTCGCTAGTCTACGCCCGTTTTATACCATATTTTGAATAGAACTACCTATCTATACTCGTTTCCACCATTCTACGTCCATTTTCACTATAGGTCGTTTAGAATCACCCACAAAAACTCGTTTCACTATTCCACGCCTATTTTATGCCATAATTCAATTATAATTACCCACCGAATACACATTTTTATCATTGTACGCATATTTTATCCCATATTTCTGTTAGAATCCCTTATTGATACTCGTTTTCACCACTATACGAGCATTTTATACCTTATTTTGGTTACAAATTATATTGCTATACTCGTTTTCGCTAATCTATGTCACTTTTTTACCATATTTCGGTTAGAATCACGCATGTACAATAGGTTTCACCAATTTACGCCAAATTTATACCATATTTTGGTTAGAACCACCCATTTATACTCGTTTTCACCATTCTACATCCATTTTCACCATACTTTGCTTAGAATAACCCATCAATACTCGTATTCACCATTCCACGCACTATACCATAATTCAAATATAGTCGCCCATCTAATACTCTTCTTCATCATTGTACACGTATTTTATACCATATTTCAATTAGACTGACTCATTTATACTCGTTTTCACCATTCTACATGAATTTGATACCTTATTTCGGTTACAAATTATATTTCTATACTCGTTTCCACGAATCTACACGATTTTTTTTCCATATTTCGGTTATAATCACGCTTCTACACTCTTTTTCACCAATCTACCCCCACTTTACACCATTTTTCGATTAGAACCACCTTCCTATACTCGTTTTCACCATTCTTAGCCTACCAAAAGCATATTTCGGTTATAATCACCCACAAATACTCGTTTTCACCATTTTAGGCCTATTTTATATCATATTTCAGTTATAGTTACCCACCTAGTACTCGTTTGCATCCTTGTATGCTCGTTCGGTACCATATTTCAACAAGAGCCTCATATTTATACTCATTTTCAACATTCTACCAGCATTTTAAACATTACCTAGATTTGAAATTACATTTCTATACTCGTTTCCACAAATCTACGCCACTTTTTGACCACGTTTCGGTTAGAATCACGCAACTACACTCGATTTTACCCATCTACCCCAATTCTACACCATATTTCGAATAGAACCACCCATCTAAACTCGTTTTCAGCATTTTACGTCCATTTTTACAATATATCAGTTACAATCACCCACCAAATTCGTTTTCACTATTCTCTGTCTACTTTGTACCATAATTCAATGCAAATTGCTTGTTAATACTCATTTTCATCATTGTACTCGTATTTTATACCAAATTTCAACTAGAATCACACATTTATTTCTAAATTTCATTTCTATACTTGTTTCCAAAAATCTACGCCATTTTTTTTTACCATATTTCGGTTGGAATCACGCATCTACATTCGGTTTCACTAGTCTACGCCCATTCTACACCATATTTTGAATAGAACAAGCTATCTATACTCGTTTACACCATTCTATGTCCATTTTCACCATAGGTCGTTTAGAGTCACCCACAAAAACTCGTTTCACTATTCCACGCCAATTTTATGCCATAATTCAATTATAATTACCCACCGAATACACATTTTTATCATTCTACGCGCATTTTATCCTATATTTCAGTTAGAATTCCTTATTGATACTCGTTTTCACCATAATACGAGCATTTTATACCTTATTTTGGTTACAAATTATAATTCTATACTCGTTTTCACTAATCTATGCCACTTTTTTTTACCATATTTCGGTTAAAATCACGCATGTACACTCGGTTTCACCAATCTACGCCTAATTTACACCCTATTTTGAATAGAACCGTCCATCTATACTCGTTTTCACCATTCTACATCCATTTTACCATATTTTGCTTAGAATCACCTATCAATACTCATATTCACCATTCCACGCACTATACCATAATTCAATTATAATCACCCATCAATTAGAATCACCGTTCTACGAGAATTTGATACCGTATTTCGGTTACAAATGATATTTCTATACTCGTTTCCACTAATCTACGCGATTTTTTTACCTTATTTTGGTTATAATCACGCATCTACACTCTTTTTCACCAATCAACCCCCATTTTACACCATATTTCGATTGAAACCACCTATCTATACTCGTTTTCACCATTCTTACCCTACTAAAAGCATATTTCGGTTATAATCACCCATAAATACTCCTTTTCACCATTATAGGCCTATTTTATATCATATTTCAGTTAGAATTATCCATCTAATACTCGTTTGCATCTCTGTATGCTCGTTCGATACCATATTTCAACAAGAACCATACATTCATACTCGTTTTCACCATTCTACGTGCATTTTAAACCTTACTTCGATTTGAAATTACATTTCTATACTCGTTTCCCCAAATATCCACCACTTTTTAACCACGTTTCGGTTTGAATCACGCATCTACACTCGATTTTACCAATCTACCCCAATTCTACACCATATTTCGAATAGAACCACCCATCTATACTCTCGTTTTCACCATTCTACGTCCATACAATCACCCACCAAACTCGTTTTCACCATTCCACGCCTACTTTGTACCATAATTCAATACAAACTACCCGTTAATACTCATTTTCATCATTGTACTAGCATTTTATACCAAATTTCAACTAGAATCACACATTTATTTCTAAATTACATTTCTATACTCGTTTCCACAAACCTACGCCATTTTTTTACCACATTTTGGTTGGAATCACGCATCTACACTCGGTTTCACTAGTCTACGTCCATTCTACACCATATTTTGAATAGAACAATCTATCTATACTTGTTTTCACCATTCTACGTCCATTTTCACTATAGGTCATTTAGAGTCACCCACAAAAAGTTGTTTCACTATTCCACGCCTATTTTATGCCATAATTCAATTATAATTACCCAACGAATACACATTTTATCATTCTACGCGCTTTTTATCCCATATTTCAGTTAGAATTCCTTATTGATACTCGTTTTCACCATTATACGAGCATTTTATACCTTATTTTGGTTACCAATTATATTTCTATACTCGTTTTCGCTAATTTTTGCCACTTTTTTACCACATTTCGGTTAGAATCACACATGTACACTCGCTTTCGCCAATCTATGCCTAATTTATACCATATTTTGAATAGAACCACCCATCTATACTCGTTTTCAAATTCTACATGCATTTCACCATATTTTGCTTAGAATCACTCACCAATACTCGTATTCACCATTCCACGCACTATACCATAATTCAACGATAATCACCCATCTAATACTCTTCTTCATTATTATACTCGCATTTTATACCATATTTCAATTAGAATGTCTCATTTATACTCGTTTTCACCGTTCTACGAGAATTTGATACCGTATTTCGGTTACAAATTATATTTATATACGCGTTTCCACTAATCTACACGATTTTTTACCATAGTTCGGTTATATTCACACATCTACACTCTTTTTCACCAATCTACCCCTATTTTACACCATATTTCGATTAGAACCACCTATCTATACTCGTTTTTACCATTCCTAGCCTACCAAAAGCATATTTCGGTTATAATCACCCAAAAATACTCGTTTTCACCATTATAGGCCTATTTTATGTCATATTTCAGTTATAATTACCCATCTAATATTCTTTTGCATCTTTGTATGCTCGTTCGGTACCATATTTCAACAAGAAACACACATTTATACTCGTTTTCACCATTCTACGAGCATTTTAAACACGAGCATTTCAACAATAATCACCCACAAATACTCGTTTACTATTCTAGCCCAATTCTACACCATATTTCGAATAGAACCACCCATCTATACTCTCGTTTTCACCATTCTACGTCAATTTTTATAATATATCAGTTACACTCACCCACCAAACTCGTTTTCACCATTCCACGCCTACTTTGTACCATAATTCAATGCAAACAACCCGTTAATACTCATCTTCATCATTGTACTCGCATTTTATACCAAATTTCAACTAGAATCACACATTTATTTCTAAATTACATTTCTATACTCGTTTCTACAAATCTACGCCACTATTTTTTACCACATTTCGGTTGGAATCACGCATCTACACTCGGTTTCACTATTCTACGCACATTCTACACCATAATTTGAATAGAACAACCTATCTATACTCCTTTTCACCATTCTACGTCAATTTTCACAATAGGTCATTGAGAGTCACCCACAAAAACACGTTTCACCATTCCACGCCTACTTTATGCCATAATTCAATTTTAATTACCCACCGAATACACATTTTTATCATTCTACGCACATTTTATACCATATTTCAGTTAGAATCCCTTATTGATACCCGTTTTCACCATTATACGAGCATTTTAAACTTATTTTGGTTACAAACTATATTTCTATACTCGTTTTCGCTAATCTATGCCACTTTTTTTTTTACCATATTTCGGTTAAAATCACGCATGTACACTCGGTTTCACCAAACTACGCCTAATTTATACCATATTTTGATTAGAACCGCCCATCTATACTCGTTTTCACCATCCTACATCCATTTTACCATATTTTGCTTAGAATCACCCATCAATACTCGTATTCACCATTCCACGCACTATACCATAATTCAATTATAATCACCCATCTAATACCATTTCACCATATGTCGGTTATAATCACTCACAAATACTCGTTTTCACCATTGTAGGCCTATTTTATATCATATTTCAGTTACAATTACCAATCTGATACTCGTTTGCATCTTTGTATGCTCGTTCGGTACCATATTTCAACAAGAACCCCACATTTATACTAGTTTTCACCATCCGACGAGCATTTTAAACCTTACTTCGATTTGAAATTACATTTCTATACTCGTTTCCACAAATCTACGCCACTTTTTAACCTCGTTTCGGCTAGAATCACGCATCTACACTCGATTTTACCAATCTACCCCAATTCAACACCATATTTCGAATAGAACCACCCTCTATACTCCCGTTTTAACCATTCTACGTCCATTTTTAAAATATATCAGTTACAATCACCCACCAAACTCGTTTTCACCATTCCACGCCTACATTGTACTATAATTCAATTCAAACTACCCGTTAATACTCATTTTCATCATTGTATTCGCATTTTATACCAAATTTCAACTAGAATCACACATTTATTTCTAAATTACATTTCTATACTTGTTTCTACAAATCTATGCCACTTTTTTTTACCATATTTCGGTTGAAATCTCGCATCTACACTCGGTTTCACTAGTCTACGTATATTCTACACCATATTTTGAATAGAACAACCTATCTATACTCGTTTTCACCATTCTACGTCCATTTTCAGTATAGGTCGTTTAGAGTCACCCACAAAAACTCGTTTCACCATTCCACGCCTATTTTATGCCATAATTCATTTATATTACCCACTGAATACACATTTTTATCATTCTACGCGCATTTATCCCATATTTCACTTAGAATCCCTTATTGATACTCGTTTTCACCATTATACGAGCATTTTATACCTTATTTTGGTTACAAATTATATTTCTATACTCATTTTTGCTAATCTATGCCACTTTTTTTTTACCATATTTCGATTAGAATCACGCATGTACACTCGGTTTCACAAATCTATGCCTAATTTACACCATATTTTGATTAGAACCGTCCATCTATACTGTTTTCACCATTCTACATCCATTTCACCATATTTTGCTTAGAATCACCCATTAATACTCGTATTCATCATTCCACGCACTATACCATAATTCAATTATAATCACCCATCTAATGCCATTTTACCATATTTTGGTTATAATCACCCACAAATACTCGTTTTTACCATTATAGGCCTATTTTATATCATATTTCAATTATAGTTACCCATCTAATACACGTTTGCATCTTTGTATGCTCGTTCGGTACCATATTTCGAATAGAACCATCCATCTAAACCCTCGTTTTCACCATTCTACGTCCATTTTTACAATATATCAGTTACAATCACCCACCAAACTCGTTTTTACCATTCCATGCCAACTTTGTAGCATAATTCATTGCAGACTACCCGTTAATACTCATTTTCATCATTGTACTCGCATTTTATACCAAATTTCAACTAGAATCATACATTTATTTCTAAATTACATTTCTATACTCGTTTCCACAAATCTACGCCACTTTGTTTTACTACATTTCGGTTGGAATCATACATCTACTCTCGGTTTCACGAGTCTACGCCCATTCTATACCATATTTTGTATAGAACAACCTATCTATACTCGTTTTCACCATTCTACGTCCATTTTCACTATAGGTCGTTTAGAGTCACCCACAAAAACTCGTTTCACCATTCCACGCCTATTTTATGCCATAATTCAATTATAATTACCCACCGAATACAAATTTTTATCATTTTACGCGCATTTTATCCCATATTTCAGTTTGAACCCCTTATTGATACTCGTTTTCACCATTATACGAGCATTTTATACCTTATTTTGGTTTCAAATTATATTTCTATGCTCGTTTTCGCTAATATATGCCACTTTTTTACCAAATTTCGGTTAGAATCACACATGTACACTCGGTTTCACCAATCTACGTCTAATTTACACCAAATTATGATTAGAACCACCCATCTATACTCGTTTTCACCATTTTACATCCATTTCACCATATTTTGCTTAGAATCACCCATCATTACTCGTATGAACCTTTCTACGTACTATACCATAATTCAATTATAATCACCCATCTAATACTCTTTCATCATTGTACGCGCATTTTATACCATATTTCAATTAGAATGACTCATTTATACTCGTTTTCACCATTCTACGAGAATTTGATACCCTATTTCGGTTACAAATTATATTTCTATACTCATTTCCACTAATCTACGAGATTTTTTTTATACCATATTTTGGTTATATTCACGCATCTATACTTTTTTTCACCAATCTACCCCAATTTTACACCATATTTCGATTAGAACTACCTATCTGTACTCATTTTCACCATTCTTAGCCTACCAAACGCATATTTCGGTTATAATCACCCCACGAATGCTCGTTTTCACCATTATAGGCCTATTTTATATCTTATTTCAGTTATAATTACCCATCTAATACTCGTTTGTATCTTTGTATGCTCGTTCGGTACCATATTTCAACAAGAACCACACATTTATACTCGTTTTCACCATTCTACGAGCATTTTAAACCTTACTTCGATTGAAATTACATTTTTATACTCGTTTCCACAAATCTACGCCACTTTTTAACCACGTTTCGGTTAGAATCACACATCTAGACTCGATTTTACCAATCTACCCTAATTCTACACTATATTTCGAAAAGAACCACCCATCTATACTCTCGTTTTCACCATTCTACGTCCATTTTTACAATATATCAGTTACAATCACCCACCAAACTCGTTTTCACCATTCCACACCTACATTGTACCAAAATTCAATGCAAACTACCCGTTAATACTTATTTTTATCATTGTACTCGCATTTTATACCAAGTTTCAACTAGAATCACACATTTATTTGTAAATTACATTTCTATACCCGTTTTCACAAACCTACGCCACTTTTTTTTAACCACATTTCGGTTGGAATCACGCATCTACACTCGGTTTCACTAGTCTACGCACATTCTACAGTATCTTTTGAATAGAACAACCTATTTATACTCGTTTTTACCATTCTACGTCCATTTTCACTATAGGTCGTTTAGAGTCACCCATAAAACTCGTTTCACCATTCCACGCCTATTTTATGCCATAACTCAATTATAATTACCCACCGAATACACATTTTTATCATTCTACGCGTATTTTATCCCATATTTTAGTTAGAATCCCTTATTGATACTCGTTTTCACCATTATACGAGCATTTTATACCTTATTTTGGTTACAAATTATATTTCTATACTAGTTTTCGCTAATCTATGCTTGTTTTTTTACCATATTCGGTTAGAATCACGTCTGTACACTCAGTTTCACCAATCTACGTCTAATTTATACAATATTTTGATTAGAACTACCCATCTATACTCGTTTTCACCATTCTACATCCATTTCACCAAATTTTTCTTAGAATCACCAATCAATACTCGTATTTACCATTCCACACACTATACCATAATTAAATTATAATCACCCATCTAATATAATTTCACCAAATTTCGGTTATAATCATCCCAAATACTCGTTTTCACCCTTATAGGCCTATTTAATATCATCTTTCAGTTATAATTACTCATCTAATACTCGTTTGCATCTTTGTATGCTTGTTCGGTACCATATTTCAACAAGAACCACATATTTATACTCGTTTTCACCTTTCTACGAGCATTTTAAACCTTACTTCGATTTGAAATTATATTTCTATACTCGTTTCCACAAATCTACGTCACTTTTTAACCTCGTTTCGGTTAGAATCACGCATCTACACTCGATCCAATCTACCCAAATTCTACACCATATTTCGAATAGAACCTCCCATCTATACACTCGTTTTCACCATTCTACGTCCATTTTTACAATATATATGTTACAATCACCCACCAAACTCGTTTTCACCATTCCACGCCTACTTTGTACCATAATTCAATGCAAACTACCCGTTAATACTCATTTTCATCATTGTACTCGCATTTTATACCAAATTTCAACTAGAATCACACATTTATTTCTAAACTACATTCCTATACTCGTTTCCACAAATCTATGCCACTTTTTTTTACCATATTTTGGTTGGAATCACGCATCTACACTCGGTTTCACTAGTCTACGCACATTCTACATCATATTTTGAATAAAACAACCTATCTATACTCGTTTTCACCATTCCACGTCCATTTTTACTATTGGTCGTTTAGAGTCACTCGCAAAAACTCGTTTCACTATTCCACGCCTATTTTATGCCATAATTCAATTATAATTACCCACCGAATACACATTTTTATCATTCTACGCGTATTTATCCTGTATTTCAGTTAGAATCTCTTATTGATACTCGTTTTCACCATTATACGAGCATTTTATACCTTATTTTGGTTACAAATTATATTTCTATACTCGTTTTCGCTAATCTATGCCACTATTTTTACCATATTTCGGTTAAAATCACGCATGTACACTTGGTTTCACCTATCTACGCCTAATTTATACCATATTATGATTAGAACCACCCATCTATACTCGTTTTCACCATTCGACATCCATTTCACCATATTTTGCATAGAATCACCCATCATTACTCGTATTCAAGATGATGGCGGCGGCGGCTTCCTAGCTCCGGGATCTGAAGGCGGAGCAATGGCAGCGCAATTTGCGTCTGGAAGTTCTCTTCTCGATGTTGTCAGCAGCGGTGACGGTTGGTATTGTAGAAATATGGCAATTTCCTCCTTGAGACCGAGCCTCTACCGATCTGGAAGACGACGCTCGGTGAGTTCTACTGTTTCGATCGGTCTATCGGATTCGATCGGTTCTTGATCTCACTGGTGTTTTTCCGACAGCATGACGACTTTTCCCCGACGATCGCTCAACTTAGCCGCGTGTTCGTGTCCTCTTCGCTTCAGGAGCTGAGTCTTGACTGGGATCGGTGATCGATTGGCACTGACGGTTGCTCGAAGAGGCCTTTGAACTCCTCCTGAAATCGACGAGTCTCTGGTCGATCAATTCATTTCTGGTGAGTGTCAATCTTAACTCTGGGTTCGGATCGGAGTGTTACTACGATTAATGGAAATCTTTTGGTGATGTTTCATTGAAGATCTGGACGTATCGACTCAAAATTTTGTGGCCAGATCGAGTTGGAGTAATTAAACTCTTGGATTCAGAAATCGCGTGTCCGACACTTGGAGACGTGTCCTGAATCAGCAGATTTCCTTCTTCCAGGTATATATGCTATCATTTTGTTAATTCTTGATTCTTTACTTCTATATTTGAGTACATGTGTGTTTGGTCAGAATCGGTAGGAGTGGAGTCGATGTGTCCGGTGTACGTGCCCAGACTGTGCTGAGTTGCATAGGACAGTTCGTAGGTGCAGTTGTGTAGCCGTGTCCTATGTGGATCATAATGGAGAAGTATGCGTATCCTAGTCGATTTAGCAGCAGGTGGTGATGTATGTTATGGAATGTTGAAGTCAATAGCTGAGCTCGCCTTTATTTTAGTAGGGTTTTTCAAGTAACGAGTCGCGTACGGGGATATTCGATTTGAACTGCAGTGGCTATTTCCTGTTTCATCCTTGATTTCAATTGATTGTATATTCTTTCATTTAATTTGTATATTCCTTCATTGATTTGTAATCCTCTCATAGCTTTCAAATGTTTTGTGTATGGAATCGGACCTTAGGAGAGTGCAGGTTTTCATTTGAATTCAAACTGAGTTCAAGAAAGGGTTGGTTAGTTATAACAGTTGTATGTATAGTTACATGTCTGTAGTGCATTGCATTATTATACACTTATAGAGGGTTTTGATCTCTCAAGTTTTAATCCTGTTCATAACTGAAGGATTTGAGAACTGCAATGTGTGTGAATTCTTGTTGGGAGGTTAGCTATTGCAGGAAAACTCATGGTCTCTTTGAATGTTGAGTTGGGAGAGAAGTGTTATAGCTTGCAGATGATGGGACACATCTTACTGTTGATTCCATATTTGAATACTGTATGGTGAATTGCTAGAGTATCTTAAAGTAGTGGAGTTCTTCCCTCTACAACTGCCAAGTCTATAGGAGTTGTCATCTGCTGAGTTCAACATAACTCTGGAGCTTAAGTTGCAGGATATAAGTTTGAAGTTGTGTAAACTAGGTCGGGCATAAGTTTTGTAAGTTAGTGGGGTCAAGAGACTCTCAAACCTTGTTAAATACTTGTTAGCACAACTCTAGTAAACTCTTAGATATACATTATGTGTACTTTTGTCATACAATAAAATTTTATAGTATTTCCTACAGGGAGGGTTTAAGTAGGTTTTGCTTATTGTATGCTAGATAGATTTCACTTAATTTTTAGAGTCTATGCAAATATTTTGGGAATACCATATAAATATTCTCTAGATATAATAGAATAAGGTGTGTAAATTGAATATTTGGATTAATAAGTAAATAGATGAGACAAATTTGTTAAGTCAACTAATTGATCAGAACTTAATCAACTTATATCATTAAACAGGAGGACATCTAGCTCCATTCATTACCCGTACTTTCTCGGAGCAAGGCAAGTACATTCTATGGTTTATGTTCATTTACATTCATATCCTGTGCTTTTCCTGTGACACATCATGACACGATATCATGTTCTCCTATACTTACTTGTGGTCGGGAAGGGGAAATACACTAGCTATGTGACCAAATCCAGAGATCAGAAAATTTATGTTGATAGCTTAGGCCTCGTACCGTGCACGCGGGCCCTAAGCCGTACCATTATTCCTGTGCTCATGTGCTTATTGCTATACTTACCCCAGCCGGTCACATAGGCTATTTGTATTTCAAACATTGTGCACATGTCATGTCTTGTACTTCAGGTTCATGGTTTACATTCTTGTACTTTATTTTTTGTACTTTACATTCATGTATTTTCCTGTTCTTTCCTGTGCTTTACATGTTCTTTTGTACCTTTCATATTATGATGTTCTTGTTCATTACCTAGAACTGTACTTTGCTCCGCTCCTAATTGGATATGTTGTAGGTGAGATGGAGAAGATTCGTGACACATACTATGGGCGTGAGCCTGCTGACGTGTTTGAGCTAGCTGGAGTTGCTCTAGACTTAGAGGCCGATGAGGCCTAGTTACCTTACCTTTGGCAGTGTATATTTTCTTCATATCCGAGACACTGACTTTACTTTACCTTGTTGGATAAAATGTAATAAAATCATAAAATTGTACTTTGAATTCTGGGATCGTTTATAGAGATGTTGTGATATTGTATACTTTCATATTGCCTTATAGTTTCCTTAGATTGTACAGCTTACTTCGTCGTGTCTAACGACGAAGGCTGAGCGTGTCCTATTCGTGTCCGATTATTCGGGAGCGGGTCGTGACAATAGGTCCTTTAGAGTCACTCACAAAAACTTGTTTCACCATTCCACGCCTATTTTATGCCATAATTCAATTATAATTACCCACCGAATACACATTTTTATCATTCTAATTTCTACGCGCATTTTATCTCATATTTCAGTTAGAATCCCTTATTGATACTCGTTTTCACCATAATACGAGCATTTTATACCATATTTTGGTTACAAATTATATTTCTATACTCGTTTTCGCTAATCTAGGCCACTTTCTTTAACATATTTCGGTTAGAATCACGCATGTACACTCGGTTTCACCAATCTACGCCTAATTTATGCCATATTTTGATTAGAACCACCCATCTATACTCGTTTTCACCATTCTATATCCATTTCACCATATTTTGCTTAGAATCACCCATCAATACTCGTGTTCACCATTCCACGCACTATACCATAATTCAATTATAATCCCACCTAATACTATTCTTCATCATTGTACGTGCATTTTATACCATATTCCATTTAGAATGACTCATTTATACTCGTTTTCACCGTTCTAAGAGAATTTGATACCCTATTTCGGTTACAAATTATATTTCTATACTCGTTACCACTAATCTACACAATATTTTTTACCATATTTCGGTTATATTCACGCATCTACACTCTTTTTCACCATTCTGCCCCCCATTTTACACCAAATTTCGATTAGAACCACCTATCTATACTCGTTTTCACCATTCTTAGCCTATCAAAAGCATATTTCGGTTATAATCACCAACAAATACTCGTTTACACCATTATAGGCCTATTTTATATCCTATTTCAGTTATAATAACCCATCTAATACTCGTTTGCATCTTTATATGCTCGTGCGGTACCATATTTCAACAAGAACCACACATTATACTCGTTTTAACCATTCTACGAGCATTTTAAACCTAACTTCGATTTGAAATTATATTTCTATACTCGTTTCCCCAAATCTACGCCACTTTTTAACTATGTTTTGGTTAGAATCACGCATCTACACTCGATTTTTCCAATCTAACCCAATTCTACACCATATTTCTAATAGAACAACCCATCTATACTCCCGTTTTCACCATTCTACGTCTATTTTTACAATATATCAGTTACAATCACCCACCAAACTCGTTTTCACCATTCCACGCCTACTTTGTATTGAATGCAAACTACACGTTAATACTCATTTTCATCATTGTACTCGTATTTTATACCAAATTTTAACTAGAATCACACATTTATTTCTAAATTACATTTCTATACTCGTTTCCACAAATCTATGCCACTTTTTTTTTTACTACATTTCGTTTGGAATCACGCATCTACACTCGGTTTCACAAGTCTACGCACATTCTACACCATATTTTGAATAGAACAACCAATCTATACTCATTTTCACCATTCTACGTCCATTTTTACTGTAGGTCGTTTAGAGTCTCCCACAAAAACTCGTTTCACCATTCCACGCCTATTTATGCCATAATTCAATTATAATTACCCACCGAATACACATTTTTATCCTTCTACGCGCATTTTATCCCATATTTCAGTTAGAATCCCTTATTTATACTCGTTTTCACCATTATACGAGCATTTTATACCTTATTTTGGTTACAAATTATATTTCAATACTCATTTTTGCTAATCTATGCCGCTTTTTTACCATATTTCGGTTAGAATCACATATGTACACTCGGTTTCACCAATCTACGCCTAATTTACACCATACTCGTTTTCACCATTCTGGTTAGAACAACCCATCTATACTCGTTTTTACCATTCTACATCCATTTCACCATATTTTGCTTTGAATCGATCATCAATAGCACTATACCATAATTCAATTATAATCACCCATCTAATACTCTTCTTCATCATTGTACGCGCATTTTATACCATATTTCAATTAGAATGACTCATTTATACTCGTTTTCACTGTTCTACGAGAATTTGATACCCTATTTTGGTTACAAAATATATTTTTATACTCGTTTCCACTAATCTACACAATTTTTTTACAATATTTTAGTTATAATCACGCATCTACACTCTTTTTCACCAATCTACCCCATTTTACACCATATTTCGATTAGAACCACCTATCTATACTCGTTTTCACAATTCTTAGCCTACCAAAAGCATATTTCGGTTATAATCACCCGCAAATACTCGTTTTCACCATTATAGGCCCATTTTATATCATATTTCAGTTATAATTACCCATCTAATACTCGTTTGCATCTTTGTATGCTCGTTCGGTAGAATATTTCAACAAGAACCACACATTTATACTCGTTTTCACCATTCTACGAGCATTTTAAACCTTACTTCGATTTTATTACATTTTTATACTCGTTTCCACAAATCTAAACCACTTTTTAACCTCATTTCAGTTAGAATCATGTATCTACACTCGATTTTACAAATCTATCCCAATTTAACACCATATTTTGAATAGAACCACCCATCTATACTCTTGTTTTCAATATTCTACGTCCATTTTTACAATATATCAGTTACAATCACCGACCAAACTCGTTTTCACCATTCTACTTATTTTTTACCATATTTCGGTTGGAATTACGCACTACACTCGGTTTCACTAGTCTACGCACATTCTACACCATATTTTGAATAGAACGACCTATCTATACTAGTTTTCACCATTCTACGTTCATTTTCAGTGTAGTTCGTTTAGAGTCACCCACAAAAACTCGTTTCATCATTCCACGTCTATTTTATGCCATAATTCAATTATAATTACCCACCGAATACATATTTTTATCATTCTACGCGCATTATATCCCATATTTCAGTTAGAATCCCTTATTGATACTCGTTTTCACCATTATACGAGCATTTTATAACTTATTTTGGTTACAAATTATATTTCTATCTCGTTTTCGCTAATATATGCCACCTTTTTTACCCTATTTCGGTTAGAATCACGCATGTACACTCGGTTTCACCAATCTACGCCTAATTTACACCATATTTTGATTAAAACCACCCATCTATACTCGTTTTCACCATTCTACATCCATTTCACCATATTTTGCTTAGAATCACTCATCAATACTCGTATTCACCATTCCACGCACTATACCATAATTCAATTATAATCACCCATCTAATAATCTTCTTCATCATTGTACGCATATTTTGTACCATATTTCAATTAGAATGACTCATTTATACTCGTTTTCACCGTTCTACGAGAATTTGATACCCTATTTCGGTTACAAATTATATTTCTATACTCGTTTCCACTAATCTACGCAATTATTTTTACCATATTTTGGTTATATTCATGCATCTACACTCTTTTTCACCAATCTACCCCCATTTTACACCATATTTCGATTAGAACCACCTATCTATACCTGTTTTCACCACTATTTTATATCATATTTCAGTTATAGTTACCCATCTAATACTCGTTTGCATCTTTGTATGCTCGTTCGAAACCATATTTCAACAAGAACCACATATTTACACATTTTCACCATTCTACGAGCATTTTAAAACCTTACTTCGATTTGAAATTGCATTTCTATACTCGTTTCGGTTATAATCACCCACAAATACTCGTTTTCACCATTCTAGGACTATTTTATATCATATTTCATTTATAGTTACCCATCTAATACTCGTTTGCATCTTTGTATGCTCGTTCGGTACTATATTTCATCAAGAACCACACATTTATACACGTTTTCACCATTCTACGAGCATTTTAAACCTTACTTTGATTTGAAATTATATTCATGTACTCGTTTCCACAAATCTACGCCACTTTTAACCACGTTTCGGTTGGAATCACGCATATACACTCGATTTTACCAATCTACCTCAATTCTACACCATATTTCGAATAGAACCACCCATCTATACTCTCGATTTCAACATTCTACGTCCATTTTTACAATATACCAGTTACAATCACCCACCAAACTCGTTTTCACCATTTCACGCCTGCTTTGTACCATAATTCAATGCAAACTACCCGTTAGTACTCATTTTCATCATTGTACTCGCATTTTATACCAAATTTTAACTAGAATCACACATTTATTTCTAAATTACATTTCTATACTCGTTTCATAAATCTACGCGATTTTTTTTTAACACATTTCGGTTGGAATCACGCATCTACACTCGGTTTCACTAGTCTACGCACATTCTACGCCATATTTTGAATAGAACAACCTATCTATACTCGTTTTCACCATTCTTCGTCCATTTTCACTATAGGTCGTTTAGAGTCACCCACAAAAACTCGTTTCACCATTCCACGCCTATTTTATGCCATAATTCAATTATAAATACCCAACGGATACATATTTTTATTATTCTACGCGCATTTTCCATATTTCAGTTCGAATCCCATTTAGATACTCGTTTTCACCATTATATACGAGCATTTTATACCTTATTTTGGTTACAAATTATATTTCTATACTCGTTTTCGCTAATCTATGCCACTTTTTTTTACCATATTTCTGTTAGAATCACGCATATACACTCGGTTTTCACCAATCTATGTCTAATTTACACCATATTTTGATTGGAACTACCCATCTATACTCGTTTTCACCATTCAACATCCATTTCACCATATTTTGCTTAGAATCACTCATCAATACTCGTATTCACCATTCCATGCACTATACCATAATTCAATTATAATCACCCATCTAATACTCTTCTTCATCAATGTACACGCATTTAATGCCATATTTCAATTAGAATGACTCATTTATACTCGTTTTCACCGTTCTACGAGAATTTGATACCCTATTTCGGTTACAAATTGTATTTCTATACTCGTTTCCACTAATCAACGCAATTTTTTTCCCATATTTCGGTTATATTCACGCATCTACACTCTTTTTCACCAATCTACCCCCATTTACACCATATTTCGGTTATACTCGTTTTCACGATTCTTAGCCTACCAAAAGAATATTTTGGTTATAATCACCCACAAATACTCGTTTTCACCATTATAGGCCTATTATATATAATATTTCCGTTATAATTACCCATCTAATACTCGTTTGCATCTTTGTATGCTCGTTCGGTACCATATTTCAACAAGAACCACACATTTATACACGTTTTCACCATTCTACGAGCATTTTAAACCTTACTTTGATTTGAAATTATATTTATGTACTCGTTTCCACAAATTTATGCCACTTTTTAACCACGTTTCGGTTGGAATCACGCATCTACACTCGATTTTACCAATCTACCTCAATTCTACACCATATTTCTAATAGAACCACCCATCTATACTCTCGTTTTTACCATTCCACGTCTATTTTTACAATATATCAGTTACAATCACCCACCAAACTCGTTTTCACCATTCCTCGCCTACTTTGTACCATAATTCAATGCAAACTACCAGTTAATACTCATTTTCATCATTGTACTCGTATTTTATACCAAATTTCAACTAGAATCACACATTTATTTCTAAATTACATTTCTATACTCGTTTCCACAAATCTATGCCACTTTTTTTATACTACATTTCGGTTGGAATCACGCATCTACACTCGGTTTCACTAGTCTAAGCATATTCTACACCATATTTTGAATAGAACAACCTATCTATACTCGTTTTCACCATTCTACGCCCATTTTCAGTATAGGTCGTTTAGAGTCACCCACAAAAACTCGTTTCCAAATTATTTTATGCCATAATTCAATTATAATTACCCACCAAATACACATTTATGTCATTCTACTACGCGCATTTTATCCCATATTTCTGTTAGCGACCCTTATTGATACTCGTTTTCAGCATTATACGAGCATTTTATACCTTGTTTTGGTTATAAATTATATTTCTATACTCGTTTTCGCTAATGTAAGCCACTTTTTTACCATATTTCGGTTAGAATCACGCATGTACACTCGGTTTCACCAATCTCCGCCTAATTTACACCATATTTTGATTCGAACCACCCATCTATACTCGTTTTTACCATTCTACATCCATTTCTCCATATTTTGCTTAGAATCACACATCAATACTCGTATTCACCATTCCACGCACTATACCATAATTCAATTATAATCACCCATCGAGTACTCTTCTTCATCATTGTGCTTGTATTTTATACCATATTTTAATTAGAATAACTCATTTATACTCGTTTTCACCGTTCTACGAGAATTTGATACCCTATTTCGGTTACAAATTATATTTATATACTCGTTTCCACTAATCTACGCGATTTTTTTTACCCTATTTCGGTTATATTCACGCATCTACCCTCTTTTTCACCAATCTACCCCCATTGTACACCATATTTCGATTAGAACCACCTATCTATACTCGTATTCACCATTCTTAGCCTACCAAAAGCATATTTCAGTTATAATCACCCACAAATACTTTTTTTTTACCATTATAGGCCTATTTTATATCATATTTCAGTTATAATTATCCATCTAATACTCGTTTGCATCTTTGTACGCTCGTTTGGTACCATATTTCAACAAGAACCACACATTTATACTCGTTTTCACCATTCTACGAGCATTTTAAACCTTACATCGTTTTGAAATTACATTTCTATACTCGTTTTAACAAATCTACGCCACTTTTTAACCACGTTTCGGTTAGAATCACGCATCTACACTCGATTTTACCAATCTATCCCAATTCTATACCATATTTTGAATAGAACCACCCATCTATATTCTCGTTTTCACCATTCTACGTCCATTTTTACAATATATCAGTTACAATCACCCACCAAACTCGTTTTCACTATTCCACGCCTACTTTGTACCATAATTCAATGCAAACTACCCGTTAATACTCATTTTCATCATTGTACTCTCATTTTATACCAAATTTCAACTAGAATCACACATTTGTTTCTAAATTACATTTCTATACTCGTTTCCACAAATCTACGCGACTTTTTTTTACCACATTTCGGTTGGAATCATGCATCTACACTCGGTTTCGCTAGTCTACGTACATTCTACACCATATTCTGAATAAAACAACCTATCTATACTCGTTTTCACCATTCTACGTCCATTTCATAATAGGTCGTTTAGAGTCACCCACAAAAACTCGTTTCACCATTCCACGCCTATTTTATGCCATAATTCAATTATAATTATCCACCAAATACACATTTCTATCATTCTACGCGCATTTTATCCCATATTTCTGTTAGCGACCCTTATTGATACTCGTTTTCACTATTATACGAGCATTTTATACCTTGTTTTGGTTATAAATTATATTTCTATACTCATTTTCGCTAATCTATGCCACTTTTTTACCATATTTTGGTTAGAATTACGCATGTACACTCGATTTCACCAATCTATGCCTAATTTACACTATATTTTGATTAGAACCACCCATCTATACTCGTTTTCACCATTCTACATCCATTTCACCATATTTTGCTTAGAATCACTCATCAATACTCGTATTCACCATTCCACGCACTATACCATAATTCAATTATAATCACCCATCTAATACTTTCTTCATAATTGTACGCGTATTTTATACCATATTTCAATTAGAATGACTCATTTATACTCGTTTTTACCGTTCTACGAGAATTTGATACCTATTTCGGTTACAAATTGTATTTCTATACTCGTTTCCACGAATCTACGCAATTTTTTTTTTGCCATATTTCGGTTATATTCACGCATCTACACTCTTTTTCACCAATCTATCCCAATTTTACACCATATTTCGATTAGAACCACCTATCTATACTCATTTTCACCATTCCCAGCCTACCAAAAGCATATTTCGGTTATAATCACCCACAAATACTCGTTTTCACCATTATAGGCCTATTTTATATCATATTTCAGTTATAATTAATCATCTAATACTTGTTTGCATCTTTGTATGCTCGTTAGGTACCATATTTCAACAAGAACCACACATTTATACTCGTTTTCCCCATTCTACAAGCATTTTAAACCTTACTTTGATTTGAAATTATATTTCTATACTCGTTTCCACAAATCTATGCCACATTTTAACCACGTTTCGGTTGGAATCACGCATCTACACTTGATTTTACCAATCTACCTCAATTTTACACCATATTTCGAATATAACTACCCATCTATACCCTCGTTTTTACCATTCTACGTCCATTTTTACAATATATCAGTTACAATCACCCACCAAACTCGTTTTCACCAATCCACGCCTACTTTGTACCATAATTCAATACAAACTACCCGTTAATACTCATTTTCAACATTGTACTCGCATTTTATACCAAATTTTAACTAGAATCACACATTTATTTCTAAATTATATTTCTATACTCGTTACCACAAATCTACGCCACTTTTTTTACCATATTTCGTTTGGAATCACGCATCTACACTCGGTTTCACTAGTCTACGAACATTCTATACCATATTTTGAATAGAACAACCTATCTATACTCGTTTTCACCATTCTACGTCCATTTTCACTATAGGTCGTTTAGAGTCACCCACAAAAACTCGTTTCACCATTCCACGCCTATTTTATGCCATAATTCAATTATACTTACCCGTCTAATACACATTATCATTCTACGTGTATTTTATCCCATATTTCAATTAGAATCCCTTATTGATACTCGTTTTCACCATTATATACGAGCATTTTATACCTTATTTTGGTTACAAATTATATTTCTATACTCGTTTTCGCTAATCTATGCCACTATTTTTTTACCAGATTTCGGTTAGAATCACGCATGTACACTCGGTTTCACCAATCTACGCTTAATTTACACCATATTTTGATTGGAACCACCCATCTATACTCGTTTTCACCATTCTACATCCATTTCACCATATTTTGCTTGGAATTACTCATCAATACTCGTATTCACCATTCCACACACTATACCATAATTCAATTATAATCACCCATCTAATACTCTTCTTCATCAATGTACACGCATTTAATACCATATTTTAATTAGAATGACTCATTTATACTCTTTTTCACCGTTCTACGAGAATTTGATACCCTATTTCGGTTACAAATTGTATTTCTATACTCGTTTTCACTAATCTACGCATTTTTTTTCCCATATTTCGGTTATATTCACGCATCTATACTCTTTTTCACCAATCTACCCCTATTTTATACCATATTTCGGTTACACTCGTTTTCACCATTCTTAGCCTACCAAAAGAATATTTCGGTTATAATCACCCACAAATACTCGTTTTCACCATTATAGGCCTATTTTATATAATATTTCAGTTATAATTACCCATCTAATACTCGTTTGCATCTTTGTATGCTCGTTCGGTACCATATTTCAACAAGAACCACACATTTATACACGTTTTCACCATTCTACGAGCATTTTAAACCTTACTTTGATTGAAATTATATTCATGTACTCGTTTCCACAAATCTACGCCACTTTTTAACCACGTTTCGGTTGGAATCACGCATATACACTTGATTTTACCAATCTACCTCAATTCTACACCATATTTCGAATAGAACCACCCATCTATACTCTCGTTTTCACCATTCTACGTCCATTTTTACAATATATCAGTTACAATCACCCACCAAACTAGTTTTCACCATTCCACGCCTGCTTTGTACCATAATTCAATGCAAACTACCCGTTAATACTTATTTTCATCATTGTACTCGCATTTTATGCCAAATTTCAACTAGAATCATACATTTATTTCTAAATTACATTTCTATACTCGTTTCACAAATCTACGCGACTTTTTTTTTACCACATTTCGGTTGGAATCACGCATCTACACTCGGTTTCACTAGTCTACGCACATTCTACGCCATATTTTGAATAGAACAACCTATCTATACTCGTTTTTACCATTCTTCGTCCATTTTCACTATAGGTCGTTTAGAGTCACCCACAAAAACTCGTTTCACCATTCCACACCTATTTTATGCCATAATTCAATTATAAATACCCACCGAATACACATTTTTATCATTCTACGCGCATTTTATACCATATTTCAGTTAGAATCCCTTTTTGATACTCGTTTTCACCATTATATACGAGCATTTTATACCTTATTTTGGTTACAAATTATATTTCTATACTCGTTTTCGCTAATCTATGCCACTTTTTTTTACCATATTTCGGTTAGAATCACGCATGTACATTCGGTTTCACCAATCTACGCCTAATTTACGCCATATTTTGATTGGAACC
Source organism: Iris pallida (assembly GCA_029216955.1). Lineage (NCBI taxonomy): Eukaryota > Viridiplantae > Streptophyta > Magnoliopsida > Asparagales > Iridaceae > Iris > Iris pallida. Next base: position 20,083,353 of record JANAVB010034420.1, read on the forward strand.
ACCCATCTATAATCGTTTTCACCATTCTACATCTATTTCACCATATTTTGCTTAGAATCACTCATCAATACTCGTATTCACCATTCCACGCACTATACTATAATTCAATTATAATCACCCATCTAATACTCTTCTTCATCAATGTATGCGCATTTAATGCCATACTTCAATTAGAATGACTTATTTATACTCGTTTTCACCGTTCTACGAGAATTTGATACCCTATTTTGGTTACAAATCGTATTTCTATACTCGTTTCCACTAATCTACGCGATTTTTTTCCCATATTTTGGTTATATTCACGCATCTACACTCTTTTTCACCAATCTACCCCTATTTTACACCATATTTCAGTTATACTCGTTTTCACCATTCTTAGCCTACCAAAAGAATATTTTCGGTTATAATCACCCCAAATACTCGTTTTCACCATTATAGGCCTATTTTATATAATATTTAAGTTATAATTACCCATCTAATACTCGTTTGCACTTTGTATGCTCGTTCGGTACCATATTTCAACAAGAACCACACATTTATACACATTTTTACCATTCTACGAGCATTTTAAACTTACTTTGATTTGAAATTATATTTATGTACTCATTTCCACAAATCTATGCACTTTTTAACAACGTTTCGGTTGGAATCAGCATCTACACTCTATTTACCAATCTACCTCAATTCTACACCATATTTCGAATAGAACCACCCATTTATACTCTCGTTTTCACCATT